>JABCKO010015856.1:8535-104380 GCA_018855915.1 Tephrocybe sp. NHM501043
CTGCCACGATGTTGTCGAGATGATCTGCTCATCAATCTGGTGGGGGGGGTCGTGATGAGGTTGATGTCGAATTCCAGATTCGATGCGCCTTTCCTTGGTTAGAGGGACATGAGGGGTGCTCGCATTCCCGTAGTCGTGAATCGTGGTGAATTCCATGAACCTGTTTTGGGTGAGGTCGACTGTTACACACGGCCTGGCGTTATGGAGCCGAATTACCCCCCAAGGTAGAGATGAGAGCGTAGCTGGAACTCCTGCCTAGTGGTGGTTGCAAGATGCCGTCGCGGGTATGAACGCGATGCGATCTGCTGATAAATTTAGTCGCGGTGACGCTGATAGATAGCTATGGGTGGAGAGATCCCATATCCGGAGAAAGGTTTCCTTTACCATTACCTAGATCGTTCAGTTTCGCTGAGTTGGGAGGGGAAGTCGCGGAGTGATTGTGCCGCTGTGGTTGTGCCAAGGTAATTTGTATGTACATATAGGTATGGATGGATCAATGAGTGGATCTGAGGCGGCGGCATTTTATTTGGTGTCCTTGTAGACCGAGCTTGAATAGGTTCCATTTTTGATGGGGAATCGCTCGAGTTGGCAATTTTTTTTTTTGCTTGAAATCGAGGAAGGGTAGGGAGAAGGCTGCCTGAAGGACATGGCTGTTTCAATGTCTATGATCATAATTTAGACAAGTCGTTGGCATAGAAAGAGAGGCAGGATAAATCCGCAAGGAGGTGGCGAGTGGTGGACGATGAATCTTTGATGGATGGTATCCGAGATACAAATTCAGAGTGAGCTGTGTCGTGACTTGCAAGATGCGACATTTTCAAAAGAATGAATCTCGGCGGCTTCATAGATGTCGACATTCATGATGAGAGATCAAGTTGAATGACATCCTCGGACTCGGAGGAGGAGATTCTATACGTTCGGCACCCTGGCTGACGTCTTTTCTCCTCGTTTGGGTCTTGTGCCCTTGGGGATTTGGCAAACAATCCGCTTCGGAGAAAAAAAAAACAGAGATGATATCAGATGAGTCGCGATCGTGGCTGAAGCAGCAAGTGGTGCGATGGAGATCTGATTGATGGAGAGATGCGAGTCGGGTTTTGTGTGATATGTTTTCAGGATGGAGGAAGTCTACGTCGGCAACGCGCCACTAAACCGCCACCGCGCCTCCCGCTCCGAGGACTACCGCTTCTCTGCCTCCCCCACCTCCCAAGACAACAATGGCTTCTTGAATGTCACCAACAACAGCTCCTCGACTTCCAACTCGGCAGGCCTTCTCTTCCCCCCGACATCCCACAACGACTTCCTCCGCCAACAACTCGCACAACCGCAGTTCCTCTCACCCAACAACGTCCGCGTCCCCGAGCTCCTCCCCACAAATCCACACCACCAACACTCCGCGTCCCTCAGCTCCCATCCTCAGCAAGTGAGGGGCCACTACCGCAGTGCCTCTGGTGGGTCTCGACCTCGCTCGGAGCGCGGCAGCAGCGCAGGGTGGGACGGCGGCCTCGACCTGAGCAGCGCCCGTGCAAACCCGTACCCAAGCCCCAACGCCTCGCCGCGCGGGAGACTCCAGCCGCTCGAACATGCCGAGGACATATTCGACTTCAGCGGGGTGGAGAGCGGGAGCCAGAATGGTGTTGATGCCCGCGGGCTTGGGCTCTCGGGCACCGGTGGCGGGCCAACACAAGCGAAGATCAAGGGCCCGATTCTGGTCTCCAAGCCGAACGTGACGACGGGGCGGACGGCAAATGCCAGTCAGCGACGGAGGAAGCAGGAGGCGACGTTCGTTTGCCCCGTGCAGGGCTGCGGGAGCACGTTCACGAGGAGCTTTAACCTTAAAGGTCCGTTCTTGTCTTTTTTTCCCTGCGTTCCTTTCCCAGCCGTTGATGTGGGAACGTGTACAGGCCATATACGCTCACATAACGAAGAGAAGCCGTTCCAGTGCCATTGGCCTGGGTGTGGGAAGGGCTTCGCACGACAACATGATTGCAAAAGACACGAGCAGCTGCATACAAATTACCGCCCGTTCAATTGCGAGGGGTGCGGGAAGCAGTTTGCGAGGATGGATGCGCTGAATAGACATCGTGCGTATCCTTCCCCCTCCTTCCTCCTCCTCTTCCTGACCTCCGCTCTGATAGTGAAATCCGAAGGCGGCGCGGACTGCTCCAAACAACTCGACGCGAGCGCATCGCCGCCCGATTCTGCTGCTTCGAATGCCTCAAATAATAACACCTCCATCAAGGCGCCGCTGACACCCCAACCGCTGCCGGCGCAGCTCAATGTGACTAATGGCTACCCACAGCGGTATGGCCCTGCCGCAGGGGGAGGGGACGTGAAGATCAAGATGGACGAGGCGTGGGGCGTGGGGCTTGGTGTTGCGCTGTAGCGGGTCTGCAGCTCTGGGTGTGCGATTCCCCCTCTTTTTTTTTTTTTTTTTGCTTCCTTTCACTTTCGATTCGATTCGATCCAGACTTTGTTACTATGTGGACTTTTTTTTTTTTTTTTCTCGTGATTTTCTGTGTATATATTGGGGCTGGCCGTCCTCACCTTCCTTCCCTTCCTTCTCTCCTTGCTTGTACTACCGTTACTACCACATCCTCTTGCCATGTTTCCACATACACACCCGTCCACATCTCCTTCGTATGATCGGCTTGTTATATATGTTATTGATTTTCCTTTGCTTTCCTTTCTCGCTTTCTCCCGCACGCACACCCCCTCGCTTGCCACATGCATTGCATCCCAACCAGCGGTCTATTGGATCGGCCCATCTGGAAGGATCTCCAGCCCGTCCACCCACCTGCCCTCATGGTCGCGGCATACTATATAACGCCGGCCCGCCCACGTCGGGCCTCCACCGCGATTCGCCACACCGCCCACCCTTCCTTCCTTCTCCTCGCCACTGCCATCTATGCCGCCCGAATCCCCGGGTAAATGATTCGACCTATGAACCAATGCGCTCGCTTATTATATGATACATTTTACGCTCCCTCCATCCCGCTGCCTTCTCTCGTCTCACGTCCGGTGATAATGAATGATCCCCTCAAACCGGTGTACTACTTACCTATTTGAATACCTCTCCCTCTCTTCTCTTTCCCTTCGTTATTTCTCTCTCTCTCTCTCTCTCTCTCTTTCCTTTTTGTTTTTTTTTTTACCTACCTCGATTCGCGCAATCTGATCTCATCTACATCATAATCCCGGTCCAACTCCCCCTCCCCACCCCATCCCCACCAAACTAAATTCAAAGCGGACAGGTTCCTTCCGGGTTCAAGGTTTGGTAGTTAGTATAGCAATTAGTTCTGATATCGATTCTCCCCTCCCCCATGTGTAGCGTATAGTAGATCCTCTTCCTGAATATTGTTTTCTTGATTTTATTTTAACTTTTTAAGGGCATTGATGTCGGATCTTTGAAATGAAATGAAATCTTGATGAAGCATGTTAGCCGGTCCAAGTTGGTCGATCCTCGTACGTATCAGCGGGAAAAGCAGATTCTTTGGATTTTTATCTGCGGCCTTTCACACATTTTATTACTGGTAACTGATTTTTTTTATTTGGCTTATTGAATTTCGCCTTCTCATGGGTTATTCATTACCCTTGGACGCACAGTTTATTGACACTTGGCGAATCTCAAAAGGTGGCGGGGAAAATGGCAAGTGACGTCTGTTCTGGGAACCTCCCGACGGGCCCACTATCTATTATAGGCAACTTCCAGGTTTTTTTTTTTCTTTGCTGCCAAGGATCTCTCCGGTCTCTATCCAAGGATCTCTCCGGCCTCTATTGGATCTTGACCCCTTCGACCTTGTTACCGGCCCCACCGAAGTTGTTCTAATGCCACTAAGTACCACGTACCATCACGCCGGGCCGGGGCCCGCGAGGAACCGGACGTGCAAGGTATGAGAGGGTATGGCCGATTGGGACTCGTGGGTCGTGGACCCTCACATGCTCCATCCTACGTCCTCAACTGTTCGTATAACATTATAGAGGCCCTGCCGATTTGATTTGGATCTCACGTTCCTCAAATATGTTGAACCCACAGGTGTTCTGTCCGTTTAGAGTGCCCGCTAAGCACCCTTGTAATAGGCTTAGTGAACGCCTTGAGGTGATGTGATTGGATTCTTTGTAGCCTTGAAGAAGGGGGAAGGCGTGGGGGATGTGGCGGACAATCCGATCCGAAGATCCGTCGGCCCGGAACAGTTGTTCAAACCAACCCCGCCCTTCAATGGTTTTTCTGCCATGAAAAGTTGATTTAATTTTTTTTTTATCCTTCGCTTTCTGTTCTACCTCCTCCAAGGTCACGTCCTTGACACACGCTGATACGTTTCAAAATTCGACCGGTGCGAAGAACCGGCGATGATGGGCTGTGGTGAAGACCCGCTGCTTTTAGCGACGACCCGTCAGCTTCGATTCCGAGGTCATTGGATGATGACATACCTAGCCAAGCAGTGCATCTTCGCGATTCTGGAATGGTCAGAGCTTTGTTGAGACTTGAGCGCCTCACTGCAGTCGCTGGTTGGCAGTCCGTGCCTGCCAGTGCTTGCCATTCGTAGGAGAATCAGAGTCTCCGCTTCCGGGCTTTTTGTTTTCGCTGTACAGTTACTACATGGGTCGATTGCCAGCTTCGACCGACCGTTCTCTGTATGAGGGAGCCATCCATCGTTACTACTCAGACAGGAGTGCCGACCTGTCAGTGTCAGGCATGTCACGACCTCTTCAGCGATTGAACCTTGACAGGCCCCGCTGATCTTGCCTTACATACGCGTTTCGGGCTCAACGCACATGTATTTATTTCATTTCTCGTGCGTTTGAGCTTGGTTTCTTATAGGTGATACATCTTCTTGTCATGGCCTTCTTTTGCTTCCACAGTGTAACTAGCTTAGGGATGGCTGCAAATGCAAACCACGCGAGTGGCCGTACAGTGCGGAAGTAGCTAAACACAGGCGTATGCGTATATAGCAGCTCAGGGACATGTACTCGGTTGGCAGACAGGCCATCGCTTCTATTCGACAGATCGAGACGAGCTCATCCCCCTCAAGGCGTCGCCCGTCGACGCTTAAATAACCAAGATCTCGTATGTAACCACTATTCTTTGCCCCCCTCCCCTTACCCCCCCCATCTTTTGCTCAATTGCGCTTCCCGGCCCTTGTCAATATGTCTTTCATTTCCGTCTTTCGTCTCGTTGCTCTCAGTAGGGTTCAAGTTCGATGATTATGCTGTGTGACTTGTTGACTGTGCCCCTCTCGTATCACCTATCTAGGTCTTTCCCTATTCCTAGGCCTTGCAGTTCTTGGTTTGACGGCCCATTGGACCCAGGGGACTTTGGCAGCTCAGGTGCTTTATGACTTTGAAATTGTCGCCCTCGTTGCTGGATCCGTGATTGCGCTTACTTTGCCAATGATGTTGGTGGTCCGATTTACGAGCATTTTGCAGGATTCTGACGCTCTTTCAGGCTGATTGTGGGCCTCATTCGCACGGGAGCCATAACGTCTATGATCGCTGTTGAGCTTCCAACTCTGAGTGTGTTCTTCTCGTTTCCATTTCACCGCAGAGTCTTAAGCAGATTCTCCGATAGCTGTTGTCTGGATCCTTTTCCTAGTCGTCGGCGCGCTCACGGCTCAATGGAAAGATCTATTCTACCCATTTGGCTGCGGAGATACATTCGATCTGGATGGTACGTTGGTTAGCCTTGTTCACTATCGCATCGGATACATATGTTTTCCAGTTATTCAACAAGGTTACTGTCGCGAATTCTATGCGATCTTTGGCATGTCATTAGTCGTGTTCATTTCTTGTGAGCATGTCATCACTTCCATTCACTTGTTCACGTTGACATCCTTCGCCAGTATTCCTTTACACTCTCACCCTCCTTATCTTCTCGTTAATCGGCCAGTCCCGTGGTAACGCCGTCTGGAGAAGCTCCGTTTCAGAAGCAATCTTCTTTGAGACGAAGCAGAATGAAGCGTACTTGCAGCCTGCCGGCGCTACTGTGTATCTCAATACCGGCGCATACATTTCCCCTTCACCTATGCAGCAATACCCGGCGGCTCAGCAGTACACTACCCCACCTCCACCAAACAACGGCTTGCCCCAGGTCTGACTAGGTCTGGAGCTTCGGAGATGATGTAAAGATATATACACACTATTAGTGGTAATAAAATGGAGACAGATTCATTAAGACAAACACTCGAAGCGAGGTACAATAGCAAGGCGAAACAGTTAGCAAGACGATTCGACAGCGAGAAGATTTGGAATATAACATGACAGATGATAGAAAGGGGGTTCTTGTCAGGCGATAGCAAAAATCAGTTGAGCGATAACATGGAGAGGATGATGGTCATAAGATGTTCGTAACTGGTTTCGATCTTTAGCTAGGTGTGAAAATTCTTGAGATGGCGTCGGACATTCCAGGCCGTTGATAGCTTCTTGGCGCAGATCGGGCAAGAAAAACATACGCCATTATGAAAGCCAATGTGATCTAGAATTGGTGTGTATCTGTCAGATTAGTGCTAACCCAATGGCATGGAGAAAATGACACCGACTTTTCAGGTTGCCGCGGCTAGTAAAGCCTTTCGATCCACATCCTGGAACTATACAAAAATGCTTTCGCTCACGTTGGCGTCGCTTTTCATTCGCGTCCCGCGCTCCTTCAGTACCGACAATACTCCTGAATTTATGAGGCAATCCGAGATTATCGGGTGCTGAGCCGACCTGGGTCTTATCTGCAGTAGATTCTGCTCTGGACGGCCATTGGCGGTTACGAGCGTTGGGACTCGGAAAGCGCTCGTCAACACAGTGTTCCTGGTCGGGGGCCGTCAAAAGAATCCGGGGTATCGGAATGATACTGTGGGAAGGCCCCGGCGATACAGTTGGAAGGCTTGGACTTCGTTGAAAAACCATACAATGTGTGGCTGCACGTTGATCTTGAAAGTCCGCAGGCAAGAACGTGCCCGTCTCACCGTCCAATGATTGATGTACTGCAGTAGGATACTGCAGTTGAGATGATAGAGCAAGGAGCTTCGGAGAGGATGAAATTGTAAGGGGGATGTCCGATGGCGATGTCAAAGTCTGCCATGCCTTGGCTGTCCATGATTGACCATCTGGGGGCCAGCAAGGAAAATTTGAAAGTTGAAGAGCTTCATTTTCAGGAGTTCTAATGCTCAAGTCATCCAAGTATTCTTCTAAAGATGATGTCTCGGAGCTGCTGGGCGATGACGGGAAGTTGAGGTAAGCAGTGCACGGGGAATTGAATGTGCCATTGAGGAAGCCGTCTGAGGATTCCGTGGTAATAGATACTACAATAAAATAGATAAGAATGTGTCGAGACGCAATTACTACGAACACACCTTCACTAGCGGTACTTATGCATGGACTGAGAGGCGCATAGTACCGTTCGTCAACTGCAGGAAATAATCCTTGCAGTGTAGCGAAAGGTGAATATTTTATTCAGGAAAAAAAAATGAAACCCTCACCATACGACGTTAGATCCGGATCGTTGTGGGTATTGCCATTGAGAGACGCATGACCCCAGTGGCCTACAAGAAGGTTGGTATGTGGCGTAGTTATTTATCTCTCGGATCAGGTTCATACCTTCCTCCACATTATTATAAGCTACAAAATTGCACATTAGAGGGGATCTTGCAATTAGAACATCAGCTACACTATGATTTTGAAACAAGTTGTTCGCCACCAGTTTAAAGTCAAAACTCACTCTAATTGAAGCTCTTGGCAATGCATTATAAGTGTTTCTTTTTGAGGGTGGGCGGATAGCACTTATAAAGTGACGGGGGGTTATAAGAGCCGAGGGCGTATGACTCCCATGTTTACAGCGTTTTTAAACAAATAGATTCTAACACGTGGATCTACTTGGCGGTGTACGACTTTGGGGACCTTTTCCTTAGTGACTCACTGCCTTTTTTGCTCGGTACAATAGACCGAAGAGGAGAAGGCTGTAGAAGGTGTGAGCCAGGCTGTCGAGCCTGAGCTTGAAGCGGCGTCGCGTGAGTTACTTTGATCATTGAAATCAGGACCCGGGAATTCACTGCAGCACCGTTTGCCCGACTTTGGGCTCAATACAGCTTATAAACTTCCTTTGAAAGCGGAGATTACCATCACTTGTGTACCTCCCTGCGATATGGCGCGAGCTTCGCGTGCCGCTGGTAAGACTGTCTTTAGCAATTCCGACGTTACTGGCCTTTTCTACCAAGCTACAGAGAGTTTCCAAGGAGAAGGAACATTACATTACTATCTGCTATACTGTGAACTGTGCTAGTGTTTATAACGTCTGACTATATATCCTGCCTCAGCTTACGGCCGCCACACAAGGAAAATAACATCGGAGATTTGAATCCTTCTTATCTACGTGCGCCAGAACCTGGTTCGGGAACTCAAACAAGTGTCTGATCATACTTTACATCCAGGGCTAATAGCTGTGATACAACTGGAGCAGTAAACCGCGTCCGGAGATGCTGATTTAAGTGTATTGCCCAAGTTAGGCTCGGAACCATGCCATATTTGCTGAGAAGAGCGGTTCAAATTGGCACTTAGAGTCTGCAATATGAGTTCCTAAATGATAAATAGAGGCAATGAATTACGGAAAAGACTGCCATGGGCTCTTGTGATGCAGATTTCTTATGTGGCGGCGCTCCGGTCTATCTGCGACCCTGCATCAAAATTCGGATTGATCCACGTGGGCAAGAAGATCTGTGTGTGGCTGCAAACACGTTCCTGCGATTATTTATACAGCTGTACAACCGTGCACATGATATGTCTATTTCCATAACAGGTGAACTGCGAGGCTCAAACTACCACGATCCTGCGATAAGATCCTAAATGGATATCGACAGCGATGTCAGGGCTCCGAGTCGCAATGTGTTGTTTCGAGTTTTCCGATATACAGTGCCTTCCTCCGTGATTATTCACAATTTGTGGCTCTACTCGGATTGATATACAATCCAAAGAATGATCTAGTATTTCCTGTTATTAGTTACCATCTTGTCCCCAGTTGCCATATCGGCGAACAGCAACGTCAACTTTAGTCAGTTCTTTCAACCAACTATTCTCGGCCCGTCTGATTGGTTTTAGCGAAGGACTAAAGATATATATCATTGAAAAAGGTCGTAGCAAGTGGTACAGATGAAAGCTAAATGATTGCTATTATCGAGAGGCAAGGTCATAACTGAAAGCAAGTACAAACTACATGTAGAATAAGGGTATCAATAATTGAGAGACAACGAGAGCCAGCCACAAGTGTCAGGGTATAATGTGAATGTTGAGAAATAGGTGAAGCCATTGAGACATTAGCGGGAGAGGCCGGAGGGGTGCATTGAGAGACATAAGAGAGAAAACGATTAAAAGAACGATTTAGGATTATGAAATAGAGAGCGCCTCAGAGGAGGAAGCCACAAGCTTATTGATGTTCAAACATATCAGCAAACTGTTCCATCATACACATTGTCTGGCAAGCATACCTTCTTACTTAAGGGGGTGCCCAGGCGTGAAGCCGGGCACTTGACACTCTTCTGGTGGCGCTTCAGGACGCTACGAGTCCGGAAGCGTTCGTGGCAAAAGTCACATCGGTGGCGCCTGATACCTTCGTGGGCGTCCTTATGATCTACAAGCAAGCATATATGAGATGTGGGAGCATAGACTAAATTATGCCCCTTGCTCACTGTTGAGATTATCACGACTGGTAAGCATCTGTCCACATGTAGTGCACTCGTAGTTTGCGGCCTTCTTGCGTCGCTTTGCGCTTGCTTGCAACACTGCATCAGAAGCAATGGTCTCCCTCTGAAGGATAGGATACCCAACTCCAGAGGCATGGTCGTAACGTCTGAACATGTCCTCATCCTCGGCGCCGGAATTCCGAGGACGCGGTGAAGGGGGTGCAGAATGTTCAGGAGTACGAGTGTCGCTGTGAGGGGAGAGATGACTTTCGGACTGAGGAGAGGGACATGCATCGCCTGATTCAACCTCGCGAGGACGAGCGTATGGGCTGCTGTTGCGCGCAGATGTAATTGACCTAGATCGGCGAAGTGGCTGTTCAACCTCTCCGCCATATCTCCGGCTGGGGGCTGAATGGCTGTGCCGGCGCTGCAGTTGGCCGACAGTCGCGTTGGGGACCGTCAGAGTGGGAGACAACAATGAGCTGGTGGGGGTTGGGTTGCCGAACTCGTTATTGCTAACTGCTTGAGAATGGCTATGACGACGTTGGTGGTTCTTGACATGTATATCGGGAGACAACATGGATGAAGCCGGCCCAGAGGCAGTCCGATGATGTGTGTGTGGCCTCGATATCTGAGAATGACTGTGACGTCGTTGAAGGATAGAACCATCGAGTGAGGCTGGTGACAACAAATTTGTGCCATCAAGCGCATGCGGACTCAGGGTATGATTGGCAGGAAAGTTAAGAGTGCTGTCACTGTTCTGAGCCGAGGCGTGAGAATCAAAATCAGGCTGTAAGGGCGAATCTTCGTAATCTAGAGGAAGAGACGCTTCCTCGAAGGTGAAGAAGTTCAACATCTCATTTGTTTCTTCTTCAGAAGTCGCGGGAGTGGCATAATCATGGACACCGACTGGAATGGTCAATTGAAGGCTATCAGAAGATGGGAGTCGATCTCGAGACGATATAGAGGATGGGTCCCCGAGCACATCCTGATCTGCAGCCCAGGAATAAGATTCATCTATCAAGGATTCCTCTCCAGGCCATTGGTCCCCCAGAGAGAAATCGTTCAACGCGCTGGCCAGGCCACTTGGAGACAAGGAGTGCGCCGAAGAGCTCGGAGAAATGGGCGATGTAAGATATGGAGAACCTTGAGCTGGGTGGAACTGGTAGGTATTCGGAATCTGGAGCGACAGCTGGTCTGTTGTTCTCCGTTGAGTAGAAATTAAAACAAGAAATCGTCGACCCAAACCTTTCAAGTAAGGCGACGAGACAGTCCATCCTTGGGAGAAGTCATTCTGATTGAATTGAGGTGGGGGTAGTTCCACGATACGTTCAGGAGGTGTGCCCGGGATCACAAATATTGGTGTGGATGAATACACCTGATCGTTCATGAATGGAGGGCGAAAAGGGAGTGGTGGGGTAAGTCTGGCGAAAACAGAAAAAATGAGTCGATCTATATAAGCAAAACAGCATTTCAACAAGAAAGCTGTGTATTCAGAATCGTAGGCTGTGCAAAAGAGTTCCAATCGGGTCCTCGGGAGTCGGCTCGATTTCGGGCGCCAAAGAGTTACATAGGCGCTCAAACCATTAATTATTGTCTTCATTGTCTTCATTGGCTAGTTGATCATAAGTTTACCTCGATATATATCTCAGAAAATAAACAAAAGAACAGCTAAGCTCCAGGCATAAGAATTGAAGTAAAGGATTGCGATGGGTTAGGAACCGAGGTACATCGGCGATTCGTGTCCTTGGATGCTTACATCATACAAACTTGTGAACCACGCGACCGCCGAACCCTGTCTCTTTCTGCCAATTTGGGCATTATAAGGGCGGTGCACAAACGCTCATGATGCACGAGGCAGTCTGGCCTCAAGGCCTCATTTCTACCACGAGTTTGTCCGTCCCCTTTCCCGCGACTTGTCACAATTCTAACCACCTCGCGGCGTCTTTGAATATCATCCATTACCTCGAGTGCATCAAGTGTGCCATGTAACTTTTTCCAGCAGAGCAATCAACCCGAGGAGAGGCGTGCATGCTGTTTTCATTCCGTGTCGGCTTTGTGTTATCGACTATTGGGTTAACACCAATTCATTGTACCCTTGTGTCCAAAATAAACCTTGTCATACGAAGCTTCTCCGCTTGTCTCTTTGCTTTTTTTCCCAAAAAAGTCAATATGCTCCGCAATTGCTCTGAAGTTGCGCCAGAGAATGACGAGCTGTCCCGTTTGCGTAACCCCTAAGGGTATGAATCGATGGCCCGCCCCCGATGACAGCAACTTCTGCACTGCCAATTATCTTCCTTCGGCAGATAAGTTGTGCATTCCATACTCCTTCCTTTATCGATCGATTATCTCTGGAACTGCTGGTTCTCTTTGGATTGCCTGATGACAGTGCTGTCGAGCGTTTATAGCTGATATCTGTCCGGTCGGGTCGAACCCTTGTATGACTCGGATTTCTTGTCCCATATGAGCTTCAACAATCAGCGATGCTGTTCAGGAAGCCTGACAATTTAGGGCATGGGACTGCTCTACATCGCAATATGGACTTTCTGGCATGGCTGTTTGACAGTGTTCCATGCTCTACGGTTTTGTTCCTGTGGCACTTCGAGTCAGACTCTTGACAGAGAGACTCATGTGTATGTTATTTCCTCCCCACTATCGATTCTGGATCTCCGATTAATGGGAGCTAAGGTCCTCGTTTTTTACGTTACTTACCTGTCTACACTGATCAGATAACGATATCAGCGAGATATTTATCGACGCTTGCATCAACTTCAGCGAACCATGGGAGCATTCACTTCATGAACCTTCCATTCTGATGAAGGCGATGCCTTCTCTGAGAAAAAACGTCAGAATATGCTTTCCTACAGAGTATCCTAAACGTTTAATTTCCTTTCTCGTAAAGTAGGATGTCATTACATTGGTATCTCGTTATTATTATTATCGAATAAGTACATTCGCGCGTGGATTACTTTCTAGGTTAGTACAGCAAGCACATAGCATGAGAACGGGATTTAAAAACAATAGATCGACAAATCGACAACTTGGAGAACAGATGGTAGTAAAATACATTTGATTGAGGCGGAAATTTGTCCGGGTCGTCTTGGCCATTTGGCTCATCGGCGATGTTCTGCATGCACGGCTATATGCAGAACAACTTCAGAATCGGTGTCACAGATAATGAAAATTTCACGAACCTAGACCTGGGTGTTGACTTCTGCCGTGGCGAAGAACATTAGAGCGTGTGGCCATACTCAAATGGCACTGACTACAGCTGAAGTCCTTTCGCTTCTGATGTGAGTTTTCATGATCTTTAAATAAGTAATGAGTATATCGATGATAATTCCATTTCAAATCTGAGCGTACTCTGTAGATTTCGAGCAGTCGTGAAGTTGCTGGTACAACCAGGATACGGACAGCTAAATCTTGGTTCGTATTTCCTTCGATGTGAAGCAGCTCGTTGTATCGCCGGCGTGCTGACAGTGTCTCGAAAGCTGCTTTCGAGAATCCCTTCAAAAACGCCGCCATTCATGTGCAAAGTGGGAGTGTGCGTGAGTTCCGTAGAATCCTCTGCGTAATGGATGTTTGGTTCATGATCAGGTACTGGTATCTGTGTGCGCGAGGTCGAGGACATGTGGGAATGCTCTGAACCAGAGTCAGACATTGGAGTCGACGGAGAATGCATGCTGTTCCAGTGCATGGCATGCTCGTGGTTCCAAGCTGAAGTCGCCAAAGTGTTGGGGACTAAGTGGCTTCCAGTCAAGGAGGACGAGTAATATCCGTCACTGGAATGGAAATGCTCTGAGAATATTTATCAGACAGGGTATGCCGGAAACACTCGAAAACATACGCGCGCTCTCAACGTCTTGATGGGAAGGGCCTTGATTAAACGCGTTGAATCGATTCCACTGGGTAGAATTGGATTGAGGCATTAAATGACGTTGGTACGAATATATAGAGTTATGGACATCAAGGGTATACAGGATCGGTGCCATGAGTTCTGCGCTTCACCATCAGAACATAGGACGATCACGACCAACGCAATAAGAAACTTACCAGAATCAGGGTAGAGAAATGTAGGTGTTGCTTGTGCTACGGGATGTCGTGCCGAGGAAGGCCCAGTTGTCGGACGTGATTGATAATTAGAGTTTGAATATACCGCGGGTGTCTCGTCGTCCCCATTGTACATTGAGGTTTCAGGTGGGCAGGAAGGAGACAAAGAACCATTATCCTCCTTAAGTAGTTGTTGAGTATTTGAGTAAGGCTGTGGCGGTAATTGCGGGCTTTCATAAGGCAGTGAACTCAATGTAAACACTGCTGCAAGGTGCGAGGGTAGGTGGAGGAGGAGGGCAAAGAGCCTCTGGAATCTAGATCGATCATGATCAACACGTGCGAACCCCATGTTTATGACGTCACAGCTATAATTTAACTCAAATCTGAAATCAAAAACAAGTTCCGTTCAAACACTTCTGACTAGACGTACCTGCTCATCGGATGGGATCGATGCCGCGTTATATCGCTCTCTACTCCAGAGGTATATGTACGTAGGATCAGACGCTCAATTTGCCACCGCTTAACTCTCTTTATGAATTGTTTTCTTCGATGGAAATCTTCTACAAATGCACTGATATTACCCCATGGAAAGTGACTGAACGCTCGGCATCCAGCTTATGCTGCAAACACGCATTCATGTCGTCTCGAAACCTATACTCTGATAGACAAATATGTCCGTCGCTACACATTTACAGCACTACTTTTCTGTTCGAATCTCCTTACAGAATGGATGTGGACTTTTCCTGACACGCCTCCTGCTTACATGGGCGCCAGTTGTGGCGGTCACACCATCGCGTTCGGGCGAAACTGATACAATGAAGGGCGTGGCAGGCGGTGCTCTGGAGCATCTGATTCCTACCCTTTCTCTCTATGTTTTCAGGCTTCTGTCATGATAGCATCAACTTGCTGCTTGCCACTTTTCTCTTGACCATGCCTACACCACGTGTTTGGCGGGTTCGCGATTACAATGCGCTTTCCTCATGTCAACAAGCTGGATGCTTTCAGCATGGGCTCCGCATAAGTATCGCACAAATTCACGTTGCAGCCACCAGGATTCAGCGCGAGCTGCTATCGGCCGTCTGTTGTCTCCCTTCAGATAGACACCCAACACACAAGAAAGTAAGTGGTTTTCCCACCCCCTGCGACTTGGCGCTACGATCGCCCTATACCCGCCGATCACATAGCCTCTGCGCCTTCTGAGTTATGCCTTGTATCCCAGCCTATTCTTGATTTTTCCCCCTTGTCACTTTTACTAATTTGGTCGCTGGGTCGCTTAAGTTTCTTCTGTTTCGCCCCTTCAGTCGCCGTAGTACACATGACCTAGTCTTTGGGGGCATACAGGCGCCTCCAATTGCACGGCTCATTTCGATGGAGGCTGTTCTGGCCGTGTCTTCTTTTTAAGTTGTTTAAGTTTATAATGCTGCGGGAGTTGGCGCCAGTGCAAGACGAGGAAGACCTTCTGAACGGTATAAACATGGCACATTTGATTCATCTCCAGCTGTGTCCGGATCCTCTGTGCCAGTGAAACCCGCATTGATATATGATACATAGAAGTGGCAACGTATTTAGAGCTCTGAGTGTTTTATATGTCCGAAACAATTTGCGCAAAACAGAAAACAGTCTCGGGGAAAGACTGCTGTATTATCCATGGTGCCAATCTAGATGTAAGGAAAGAGCCTAGTTTGCCGAAATCACGAATCAACTGTTTACCCCTAACGATTTATCCCGCCATGATGACAAAATGGAAATGGATGGTATTAGCATCGCCCATGGTGGCGGATAAAAATAAAGGGAGCAATATACATAGGTGACTGTTATAGGGTATACAGGTAGCGAATAGGAAGGATACATGAACGGGTACAGCAGGATGTACAATACACAATGAATAAAAATACGCCAAAGATCTTACCATTGTAAGTTCTGCGAGTACCAGACCCACGCATAAAGGTTGGCGGAAGGAGTAAGGTCTTATAAAACAGCACTGCGTAAGAAAGATCAGACTTGTCACGAATCGAACGACGAGGGAAAAGAGCGAACCAGCGTCGCTTTCGTGTTGTAGCATTGATAATTGACTGGACAGGATTTGGGGCGACTCCGCGCTGCTTACAATAGTCCGGACAAATGGCCTCATGGCGCTCCCTAGAGTCCTTGCGGGACAGTATCTTAGTGCAACCAAGGCAATGAAGTCGCTTATGGGAGGTGTCGTTCAGGATCTCGGCACTTGACTTGATGTAATGCACACTTGAATAATGTCTGACGACATCTGCATGGCGGCTGAATCCGTTGCCGCAGACTGGGCAACTGATGATAGACGTATTGGTTTGGATCTCGCGAAGCAACGCGTCACCATGAAGCAATTTGGTTCGTGATAGATTGGATCGTGCGCCACGACTCGATGACCGGGAAGCATAATCCACATCGCTATCAGATCCCCCGACGAAGTCATCGTCATCCTCTGAGGAATATGGTGAACTATCGCAATAGGTCTGAGACCCGCGAGCTCGCAGAGAGCGACGAGGCGATATAGAACGGCTTGCGCATGGATCAGGAGACGATCTCCTGGGTGTAGGCAACTCGTATGGGGCCGCACGCTTGGATGAGGGTCGCGGTGAGGGTCGTTTGACGCTGCGCGCGGCCTTTGGTCTCAGAGGTGGAGGCGAGCAAGGTGGCAGCAGGAGAGCACCAGAAGATTCATGATGGGCTTCTACGACAGCATAGACGGCTTCAACTTGAGTTGATCCATGCTGTGCTAGAATTAGTGGTGGTGGCTGAGACAAGAAGGAACAAGCTGTATCCAAAAAAGGTAGGTCGGTAATATCGAATTCGTGAGCTAACTGGATCGAAGGCGATGAACTGGGCGAAGAAGACGAAGAGGTAGAAAGTGAAGACAGCGACGAGGAAGGCGACAATGTCGTAAGCTCTTCGAACGTCTAATTCAGATACCTCAATAAAGCAGCCACATCGAGAGCTTCCAGGGTTTACTTACTGAGGTAAGTGTGTCCCAGTCTTCTGAATACCCGAGAGCCGGTTCAGGCCATTGAGTAACGGACTGAGGAACATCAGGATTGTGGTCCAGACGTTTGAGGTAAAGGCCTTCAAAGAGCTGTTGTTGACTATCTTCGCAGCTACAGTAAGAGACTGAATATAACGTTAGAGACAGTACATAATAATAAAACATACTTCAAGGTGCCATCATCGTCGGGAGTGCAGGCGTCAAGGTTGATCCAGTCTTGCCATTGATGCTCCATATCTATGTCGGTGGAGGGACAGAGTAGGCCAGACACATCCTGTGAGATAAACATCTGAGAGGTGCGAGAGGTTTGTGAGTGAGATGGGGTGAGAGGAGCATGCGGATTTATAGAATTTCAATAACTGTTTGACCCTTTAGGATGTGTGGTACGGTGTATCACTGTGGGCGCTTGCGAAAATTGAATTAGAAACCGAGAAGGCCCTTGTTCTCAAAATCTGTGTATACTTGCAATTTGATCACTATTTGACCCTCACAGTGCGGTCCGCAAGGGCGATGCAGCGTGGTTGAAAATCAAAAACCCACATAAAGCCTACATGTAAATCAAAGGATTGGCGAGCAGGGGAAGCCAACAGATTGGCGTACCATATCACAATCAACTTGCAACCAACTCATAAGCGCGTAAACATCTGTGGGTTTCGGCATCAGAGCCTCGAAAGGCTAGGGTCATCAGATCTGTTCAAAAAAGGAGCGCGCCCTACAGTTCCCATTCTGGTGTGGGAGCCTCATGTCACCATTAGCCGAGAGTACAACAGAACTGTCAGAACAAAAGCCCTTTCGTTGCCTCTTGTGGATGTGTGCGCCGTTCGTGCCTGTCAGTTGATGCGCCATATGTTCCCATGACCGAATGGATAACAATTGAACCCCCCAAAAGAGCTCAACGATGTCCGTCCGTGTGTCATGGAGTTGGGAGGATATCTAAATTGGGTCCTTTATGATTCATTATTGGTCGAAAAACCAACACAAGAAGGTGATGTTGGTGTGGAGACCAATCGTGGGCCACGGCTGAAGCGCTAAAACACACTGAATTTCGGAAGAATTGCGGGCGACGAGAAGAAACAGGAGCACAAGGCTGCCAATGAGACACTACAAATTATATGCAATATTGCATAGATTCAAAAACGCGACTGAGCTTCAGGAGCATGGTGTATATGTTAACCATGGATTGGTCGAGTCCTTTTCTAGCTCAGAACTTGAACTCTAAATTTCGAGGTGGGGGTTAGCAGTTGGATCTGACTCATCCGAGTGGAATGAAAATGATTGCAAATTTCAAGGTTTGTGAGCCTGTTTGGTCACGATATCTATATACTTGACTCGTCCAACCTTGTGTATTAGTATTCTTTTATAGCTAGGTTGAGAGTGCAATTGTGGGTTTAATACATTTCGCTCTTTTAATTTTGATTGGTACGTCTTAGTGGAAATACGATGTATCAATGAATGGGATTTCCCTGCAATGGATCAATACTGACTTTAGTAGCCCCATGTCGGGATCCTCCAAGGTATGGAATCTGATTCTATGCCGTACTGCCATATTGAACGAATACCAGATACTCTTGTTTGCATGGCCGACAAGGACGCGTTTTTCAATTGGTACGGATCGACAGACTGGGTGGTAGGTTGTTCGGCTGTTTTTCTTCATGTTGTATCTCACGGATGCTTTTCTTTTTGCACCAATCGCTCACACTTGTCGGCGGTTGCTGCATGATTTAGTTCTGCCAATGCTTTTTTGTTAGATATCGGATCATTTAGAGAGGTTATGGACTTTCTGACTTCATGGACATCATACACTATTTTTACTTTCCTAGAATGTTATATATCAAAGAGTCCATTTTATCGCTGTACATAGTTAGACGGATTTGTCGCTTGCTTGTTGTGCACAATTGTGGCCATAAAAGGTTACGTACGCATTTGTTTGGCAGAAACCTCATCAATGGTGGTCGAACAAGCGGTCATACGAAATGAAGTAAACGTGTTTCTGGCGATTTCCAGGTCGCCATGTCACGCATCCCCCAGTCGCCGTCCTCTCGTCCGTCTTTGAAGCCACCTGCAACTTCTCGTGGCACTTCTACCCCTGCTTCAAGGCTCCGGACTCAATCAGCGAGATCAGGAGCTTCTTCACCAACCAAACCTCTTGCAAAGCCTGTTGTCAGTGATGCATCGGCCGAAGGCACGACTTCGACACCACTCAGTATTAAAGAGGCCATTGCCCTAAGGAGAGCAGAGGCAAAGAAGGTGCAATCGAAAATAAATTCGAGTGATTTCATCTCTCTTGAAGACGCGTCGCTGGTGCCTGTGCCTAAAAAGGAAGAGGAGGATGTCTTGGGAAGGTGGCCTATCAGGGAGACTATAGAGCGCGCAAGGAGCACAGGTCAGGATGCTAATTTGGCTGTGGTGTTTAACTGAACTCAATGGGAAAGGATACCAACAATAAGGTAACCTGAACCTTGCAACGCGATCGCTGCCGTGTATTCCTTCGGCCTTGTTCGAAATTCACCTTGGAATTACTCCCGATCCTCTCAATTTGGTGCCCAGCGAGCCTGTTCTGCCTCCTACAGACCCCTCAGATGTTCCTCGTCGTAAAGGGAGAGGCGAGAATCCTGCTTGGTTCGAAGCCCAGGATCTTCTTGTTCTCAAACTATGGAGCAACGAAATCGTTGAGATCCAGCATGAGATATCCCTTTTTGGTTCTCTGAAAATCATTGACGTGAGTTTTTTTTTAATTAGGAGACTCGTCTTGTACCCAGTGCTAACCATTTGTGACGCCAGCTACACCAGAACAAGCTCACTTTCCTGCCATCGACTATTGCAGATCTTACCGCGCTGACCTCTTTGGACCTATCTTATAACTCATTGACATCACTTCCGGACAACATCTTTGCACTTCCCGCGCTGACCTCACTCAATCTATCACACAATGCTTTGACCACTTTTCCTCTGAACGCCCCCTTCGCTTCCAGCAACACTTCTTCCCGAGGAAAGCATACCGTGGGCGGGAGCTTCTTTACCCCTACTATCACTCGTGCATCATCTCCCTTGCCCCTCCTTCTCGTCCTCAATATATCCGACAACAAGATACCCGCCAGCGCCATTGACCTGCAATTTCCGAAGACTCTTACTAAACTTGATCTCAGCCGCAACCCCCTTGGAATCGATGAACTGCCAATTCAATCATTAATGAAGATCCTTGGATCCTTACCAAAGTTGAAGGACCTGCGGCTTGTGGGCGCCGACATTGGCGATGAAGCCTTTCCAGCCACATTGTTCTCGTCCTCGCCCTTCCCGAGTATACAAATACTAGACATTGGTGAGGCCAAAGTCACTCGAGCGGCCCTTGAAGGAGCATTGAAAGGGATGAAGCAAGAGCTTAGCTTCGACTTTACCACGGAAGACCCTCCAGTGGGGGTCGCCCGTATTATAGTCGGGAAGAAGATCATCAAAGAAGCTTGGGAGCTGGAGTTGGAGCGCCGGGAGAAGATTCGTCGGACACAGCACGCAGACTTTGACGATGACTGGCAGATACCAGAGAAACCGAAATCAAATACCAGTGTGTGCAAACCTGAAGTTGTGGTAAACAATAGCCCTCGCCCGGTAGCCGCAGCTCCAAAGCCTCGCGGAGAAATAATGAAGGAAGCCTGGGAGATCGAAGCCGAACAAGGGTTGTTGACCGAAGGCGGTAAACGACGAGCGCGCGCTGCTGCTGCTGCCGCGGAGAACAAACTACGAGCTGAAGTTGGGCTCGGCAGCCCATCTGATGCGTTTGACCTCTCCTCTTCTCCCAAGTCGAGTTTGTCAGGGCCATCGTTGACAAATCCACAGTATTATTCGCAAAACACCCAGACTTTGACCCTTCCGCCATCCTCTCCGCCGACAAAAGTCGCTACACACACTCGCACATTCTCATTGGCTTCTCCATCAAAATTGGCTTTTTCATCACCTTCGCTTCGCACAGACGATCTCGCCGTTCCTACACCTACACTACCCCTTTCCGTGATTGTGACCCAACCTTTCGCCCAAACGTTGAGAGTCCTACTCCTCTTCAACCGGCGCCTAGACAAAACTTTTGCCCTACCCAATGTGGATGATCAGGACAGTTTTCTGCCTCATTTGGAGGAACTTAGCCTAGAAGGCTGCGGGCTCGCGGATCTTGTCCAGGTCGCTCGGCATGCGGCTGGGGGCGCATCCACTCCACACCGTTCATCAGAAAGAATTTTGCCCCTCATCAGTGGCCTCTTCCCTAGCCTGCGGACACTTGACCTTTCTCACAACGCCCTCACCAGTGCCTCGTTTACCAATGACGATTTGTCTGGTCTCATACTCAGGTCGCCGGGAAGGCATGGGTTGAGGCACCTCCGTCTCAGAGGAAATGCAATTTCGGAACTCGCCGGGTTCCAGGGGCTCGCAGAGACCTTCAAAGGGAATAGGCAGGTTCCGGAATGGAAACTTGAGGAACTTGACATCAGGGATAATGAGATCGGTAAACTTCCACCTGAACTAGGCCTTTTACCAATGGATGTATTCCTTGTGGACGGTAATACGTGAGTTACCCTCTTCTCATCCTGCCCGAATTTCTGCTTCGGTATGCTGATGTGAACTCCTATTTCCCAGATTCCGTATTCCTCAAAGGCGCGTGTGGGAGCGCGAAGGAACTAAGGGATTATTGAGCTGGCTACGGGGTCGCTTGGAGTAACTACCCTCTGATATGTTGAAGCATGTATTGCGCCATGTTGAAAAAACATCCGCTTGTGTTTCTGGACAACCTCACAAACTGAACACCCCTGTAAACATATGTCGCGGGTCGTGTAGCCTCTTGATGAGACGAGGAGCTGAACGTTGAATTGGAAACACTGAGGGCACGGCCGTACACAGCTGCCATCGGGATGCACTCAGAGTTAAGCAAATCAAATGTCAGAAGATGATCGGGGAAACCTACACAACAGCACCATGTGAGATCTACTAAATGCCATTGCACACTCAGACAATCTATCCAAAACCAGTTCATGCTCCATATCGTGGCGTTGTGGCCTCGGTGTCCCGCGCTTCGCGCGGCACCTGTAACTCATGTTTTCGTCATTTCATCTAGTTATATAAACTACCATGTGTGTATTAATGATATCGGCCCTCCTAAACCATGAAATCTGTTTTCCACCTCCATCATAACTGTGGCCCAAATCTGGAAGAGGCACATCAGACCCAAACATTTGTCCATCATTTGCCAACCTCAAACTTGGGCTGGGAAGGACCCACAAGACGCACACAAACGGTCTGAAGCGGAGAAGCAGTGGCTGTTCCTTTTTAACGACTCGTCTTTGCAGGCGCCAGCAACTTCAAGCGACTGATCGTATTTTAAGTTCGAGGGTTCGAGGGCGGTAGAAGATAGCCGGAAGTCCAGATTGAGTCCAGAGGTCTATGGTGTTCGATGATCATCCCAGAGATGCCGGGTCGCCCTAGCAATTGCAGTGAAATTCAATCAACCGCATCTTGCGATGACTCAGAGTTGTGAATCTCAAAATGAAAGATCTGCAGGTGTGAATTGAAGACCAAGTTCTCAAAAAACCAAGAAGATTTACGTTGCTCATCTGATAAACTGAATTAGCACTGGGCCTGCGGATTCTATTTTTTCAATCAATACTTACAGTAGCGACCAAATTCTATTATGGAACTTCGCACGTGTGCGAAAAGGATGAATGTAAATCGACAAAACTTAGTCTCACCAAGCATGCACCTTCCTCAGGGTCATGTATTCGATGGAATGTATAATTTTGAGTGTCGATTCTATAATACAGTTGCATGGTCAGTCCGCCGAATGCCGTGAGGACTTACCAACGGCACGCATGGAGCTTGGGAAAGAATTTTGGATATTGAAACATGTTTTCCTAGAGTTTGCTATAGATAGAAGATAGAGGCTAGCAGACGACGAAATTTGGCCAATAGATTTGAGACGGATATGTGATGTACTGCGCCTAGCTAGCCTGATGTCATACAAACAGCCTCCCTGGGCAGAGTATATTTCTAAAACAAACCTACGCAGGCTTCGGATACCTTTATCTGATCATGCGATGCGAGATTGAACAGTCCCGCCAATCGCAACCTTGAAGAATGTGCACATTCCCGACGCCGATTTTCTACTAATATAGATCAGTAATTAGCCTCGGTGTAAACAGCCGATGATCATGAATCGCAATGGAATTTCAGAATTAAGTGAACTGCTGTCATTCAAAACTTCTTCAAATACCTGGAGATCATCACAAATATTTCGAGGCCGACCTGCCCGACGATATTCGACCAATAAATTTTGTGGAGGATGTGATATGCGGCGCCTAGCTATTTGCGGCGATGAAATTTCACCTGATGAAGGATGAAACGATGGCATGCAGGAAGTCGCGCTCATCATGACCTTCAGGTTAATCGTTGTGCCTGGTTTCCACAGCTATGATTGTAGGTGCTGTAAAGATATGTCTTGAGATTTTTTGTGCCCATGAACGAAATTCACGAACCGTGTGATTGATTATTGTGTCACGAAGAGATGGAATGCGGTCGCGTCGCGCAGGCGTCTGGCGCCGAGATAATAGCAGTCGGTAGGTGCAAAAGCTATTGGATGGCATAAGCTGCGCTAGAAAGAGACGTTCGGCATAGGTCGGATCCTCATGGGTCTCTTAGGTCGAACTTAGGTGTGCAGAAAATCGTCCTTCACTATGCCCTTGCAGCCCCACGAAAGTCTATGGAAATCAAGGTCTAGGGATTTATGTAGGGCATAATGTCCATAAATTCCTGAACCCAATATATTGTTGGAAACGCAGGCAGTGGAAAGAGTGGTGCATAATAACCTAGGTTCGCCAGTAAACGAAGACCGCAAATCGAGACATCGGCATTCCATGAAAGTGCCTTGTAGATCGCAACTGTAAAGTAAGATATAGTAAATGGCCAGGTTGTGGGTTAAGCAGAAGCTCGTCGCTGGTCGCCGGCCGTTGATGGCAATCTAATACTTTCACAAGCTCTGTCACAACAGCCACCAGTCCCTGATCGCAAAATCTTCATCTCTATCGGCGTCCGCACTGTTTTCATATTGAAGAAGATATGTTTTGTTGTGGGGAATGCAGAGAAGATGAGAACGTGATTTTGACGGGGTAGAATCGGGACAGATCTCACTTCGCACGGGATAGGGGAAACTCGGGGACACAGGCGCTTCTACTACCAACTATCAGCGTCCTTTCAGCGGGCTAGGGACAGAGCACACGGCGCCAGAAATCAATACATTTGAAGCGTCTGTCCAGTGGAAATTTCAACCTGGCTCAATCATCTTATCGCATGCTCGTTCCCCAGGCCGGCGGCTATGCTACTGGTCCCGGGATCTCCTTCGCTGTTCACCAACCCGTTGCACATTATTACTCGGTGCCCACTACAAGCAATGCGGCAGCGGGACCTTCAACACCTGTTCCAGCACCACGCACATCGTTCAAAGCCCCCGCTCACAAACATGCACATCACTTGCACTCAATCCCACCGCGCGAGAAGAGCACAAGGACTCTTATTTTAGATCATATGTTATGGGTACACGGTGCGTTGGATTCTCATACTAATGAGCTTTCAAAGCTAATCTGGAGCTGTAGGAAGGACTAGATTCGCCCAGGCACGGGCTGAACTCGGGATGACTGATCGAACCGGGGGACCATCGTCGCCCAATTATGGCCATAGACGCAGGCCAGAGAACTACGAGGAGGAAGCGGAGGAGAACAGTGAAGGGGAAGATGTTGTAAAGCTCAAGGCAAGGTTGGGCGACCCTCACAAGCCGCATGAGAACGACGAGGACGACCGGATGAAATTCCAAGACATATCACTTGCAAGAGCCTTAAGGGTCCGCGCGGAAGGCCTAGAGAAGGTTGTCAATTCAATGCTCGTACAACTTCCTCCCACAGTTCACCCCCTCGACGACGAAGGCAATTGGATGCCTCCAGATTCCCCACGCATAAACCCTAGTAATCAAACTATTCGACATCAACACACGTTACCCAACGGCGTACGCCTACGACTATCCATCGGAAGTATCATTAATGATCTTTTTGCACGACAAGCACCCCAACCATCTTACCGCCACCAACTACAGGCCAATTCTCCATCATCAGAACGATCCCCCTCTGATTCCCCTTCCAATCATTTCTCGAATCATCTTCCCATTGCATTATCGTCGCTTTATACTGTCTCCGCCGCATATTGCCATCCAACATCTGCGCCAATCACACCAGGAGCTTCTTCAAGCCAGCACAGCTTTACCTGGCCATCTGTATGTCCATCCTTTTTTCACTTCGTACATTTCATCTGAAAACTTCTCAGCAGAACCACCGTCAATTACCCACCATTAGCCCACGCACACGATCATTTTACAACGCTGGAGCCGATCCCGATACTGCAAACTCTCCTCCATCATTACGATGCCCACGTCATCTGCATACCGGTTGTGAGATATGTGTAGAAGCGAAGACTCCCGCTCCGGGAACTCAGGGCAGGGGACGATCAACCTCGTTTAATGATTATAGGAGTACCCAAAACAATGCCTGGAAAGGAATGCCTGGTGGCGTAGGCCCCGGAGGAGGAGGCATCACTGGCTGGCAGGATGGAAGTGGGATTGGTTCAGGCCTTCTGCGCTCTGGCATACGCGGAAACTGCTTACGCCGTAAATCCAGCGAGTGCGAGGATGCTGGCCGAGCTTCTGGATCAGGGTCTGGGAATACCAAATTGTCAGAGTTGATACCCCGCTTTATCAGGCTGTCGGCGTTAGTTGCTGTAGAAATGGCTATGGAGGCAAAGGATGAGCAAGAGGCGGAGAATGCGGTGTCGAGGGAGGATGTCCAATTTGACGTCAGCGACCAGGAGTGGGCGCAGATGCAGCAGCAAAGACAGGGAGGATTCTCGCCGCTTCCGATGCCTATGTCCCCTGCGACTGTGCGTGCGGTGGTCAACTCCCAGGATGGATCGTCCGATCTTGCATTGCGGCCAACACGGGAGTGGTACCTCCTGTTGGGTGGCCTCCTTACTCGGGCTGTCTTGGAGGGTTACTTGACGGCAGGCTGGAGGGGTCCACAGGCTGTAGAGTGTTTGCTGACCGTGGGGCTTGGTACGGGTGATAACCTTCCAACTGAAGAGGAGGAGCCGGATGAATTCGAAGAGTTCAATCCAGACGGCCTTCCAAGTTTCAAGGAAGCCATGAAGCTTTTGTTCCCTTCGCATTCCTCGCAAAGGAAGAGTCAAGGGGAAGAGGAGTTTGTGTTGGAGATGCGAGACAGGCTTCGACAAGTACGTGTTTGTAAGGCGCAAAGTTTGAGACTTTCCTCTGATATCATGTTTGCAGTTCTATGACATCCCCGCCTCGACACCAGACCTGTCTACCCACATGGAGGATCTAGCTTGGCAATATCCTGCAGAACCTGTGGAGCGAGCTGCCCTTAGGTTCTGCGAAGCCATCGCCAGGTGGCGAGGAAAGCCAGAGCTTGAAACCGTGAGTCCTCTTTCCTTGCGCGCCATGGTACCTGCTTATGTACCATGCGGCAGTACAAAAAACCTATGCAGGCCTCTCACAGTCATTCTCAGAACACCCCCAGAACATCTTCACTGTCGATCGATTCTCTCGTTCATTCCAACCCTCCAACACCCGTACTGTCTCATACACATACCCGAACTGCATCCCATTCTAAGCGCCCGCGCCGGAAACCGTCGATCGACGTATATTTCTCTCCGCCTTCGTCGTCGTTCCAGGACACTTCGTGGAATCCGAACAAAAGGAGGCGGTCACCGGAAGCCACGCGCCCCAGCCCTTCCAAACGGCCGAACCTTGGATAATAGGCATGATATCATTCTTGTGCTTTTCAAAAGCCCTCACCCCTCAGCCTTGCGCTGGATGTATTTTTAGTGACACCTGTGGTGTCTTGACCCCATGGAAACATCACTGCCCATTGTAGCATTTATCGTTATTGGACTCATTATGTGCATATCCACACATGGTACCATTTACTCCAGTTGTATATAGCAACGACCAATGCAATACTCACGTCCCGACTCAATTTTGGCTCATCCCTGAGTATTCAATTGGGGAGTTCGATGAATCGGTTGGACTGACCAAAAATGACACCGTGAAAAGTCTCGTCATCGCGCTTGGAGCTGATCAGAACCAGCGGATTAACAAGTTTAAGGCATCGAGATTGATATGAGTCCGAATCAGAGGGGGCAATTGAAGTACTTGTTCTTTAGCTTCAGTGCCATGTGGCAGTCTCCCTAACAAAATGCCCATAAGGTTAATATTGTAGCGCATCTCTTCTGTGTTGCATGATAATTTGATCTGGTGTAGCTTCACCGTTCACTTGCAAGAAATAAAAAGTAGAAACCAGTCTGAGTTTGTATTTTTGAGTGTTCGGGCCGAACGCTGCCGGTTCATTGTGGCATCAAATAAAGATCTCCTTTCCAGCCACCATCTTCCCCGACGTTCCAGGTTTAACGTTCTTTAACTAGAGATCCGACAAGGTCAAATATGGCGCCAACGGCTTATTTAATGCTGGACTCACCTGAGTTAACAAATACAGCAACTGCTTACTCGCGCGACGCGATCACGACCTCTCTTGCATCGTCCTCCACAATCTGAAAGTTTGATCTCGCAATGTTTGGCTGCTGCGTAGCGGGACGCTTGCTTCAAACCAATCTCACGCAGGTTGACGAAACTCATGCGTACTTTGAGCTACCAGAGGCCAGCGCTATCAACCACCTTACGGTCTTCTTGCTTGGAACTGGTACACCTATCGCTTACCAGATTAGCGTCCTCACTTACATGCCTTCTTCCTAGTACCGTTTCCGGAAGGTTATGGCGCGACAGTGCACTTCTTTTGGCCTGGAAAGGGCTTTCAGTTGCTTGGAATGTGAGCCTCTCTCTGTGTACTTCTTCGACGCGTCTTGATATTGCTTCTGATCTATAGGCTATCCAACGAAAAACCTTCAGCAATCTTCCGCCTTCGTGGGAATTTTAATCAGTTGGGACCGTCTTCATCAGCCCAAAACGCCTTTTCATCAACAGGCGCACCTGCACTTCCTGGCGCGAACGACGTCACCGCCGTTCTTGGATTAGCTATCGAGCCTCTACAACAAATCCAAGCACAACTTGGAACTCTTCCACAACCGCTCAGTAAAACTGTTTCCACGCCACAGCAGGACGCGACCTTGCTTGCCGAACGCATAGTGAAGCATTTATTCAATTATATCTCGGGTTTTGTGGGAGGCAGTGGTGGTGTGTCACCAGATGTAGCGGTGCCAATGAGTGTCTTTGCGAAGTGGTATGAGGTCTTTTTAGGGAAGGTGAGGGCTGGGGGCGTTGGGTTCCTGGAAAGGACGGAATGAATTATGTTTCTGTGTATTTTGTATCCCACACAGAAAGAACATAGTAAATTTACTAATTTTCTCAATGCTATTCAAATACAGTCTCTGTTTAGATTATCTTAACTTGTCTTCTCGATGTTTAACGTTATCGTCCAACAGCCTGTGATATCTAAGGTCATCACGGTTGATCAATTCAGAGCCCCATTTTCATCCTTGCACCATCTTGGCGTTACCCTCAACTTTCAAGAATACCTCTGGCTATGATGATATCAGGAGAGATCGGGTATCTTCCCAGCCTCATTCACCTCGTTTACTCGGGGTGTGGCAAACGCTTATCAGATTATTCCCCTACCTATGTTTCTCGTCTCTGGCCATAGTCCGCCGACAACCTCCTGCATTTGAATTCGTTGGGTTACCCCATTATACCATTAAGGTTGTCGGATTAGCATACTGGATTAATGTTGCCGATCCTCTGCCTCTGGTCAAGGAACCTGCTCGGCTATACGTGAGAAGCAATAAGCAGGACCCCTTCGATCGAACTACGGCAGAGCCTTGCCATCCGGCGAGGTGAGGACTTGGGGTTCACTCTGCAAGTGACTGTCAAGAGAGCCCCTACCTCTGTGGTTACGCATGAGCTTGCGACTCCTGGACTGCCTATTTTCTCTCACAAATTACAGTTCGACGCCGTTCCGCGCGTTTCTCTATGTATGGATTGCTCACAAGAAAGTCCAGTGCGTATACGTAGCTAGTGGTCGAATGGTCGTGCGTTTAGAACGAAACATCAAATTATAAAAATATGCAAAGTCTCTTTTCTTGAGCTATCTGCAATCATGATACACGTTGACTTGAGCCGATGACCGGTCCCTCTATGGAGGAAATTGGGCAGTGGATTTTTGGATAGGGACGGAATAAACTGTGTTTCGGCATCTGTGATAGTATCTTTTCTCGAAAGTATATCACAAAACTAGTATTTGCAATGTTCTCAAGCTTGCATACTGAATGAATGCTTTTGTCTATTTCCATAGTCCACTAACCTGTATAACAGATTTCATAGGAAGTCTGTACGCGAATGATGATAAAACAGTTGAAGGATCAAAGTTTAGCACCCCCCACAATCGCAACTCCCGCAATCGCACCAACAGCCATGATTGCAATCACAATTGCAGTTGAAATTTTTGCAATCTTTCCGCCAATCTTGTATGTGGTAACGGCTACAACTCTTTGACTGTTGTGAGGGGTGGTAAAACCTACGATTGCATCAACGCATTTACCGTAGATCCTCGTGACAAGCTTGCGCCAACCATTGGGTCGGGGTGTATATAAATTGTGGCCTTCTTCTACCTGCTGTCCCGAAGGGAATTCCGTCCTCAATAACATTGATCGTTGTAGTTCGGGCTGGAGCGAGACGGGTGGGTATTCAAGGGTCTGACACAGTTCCCCAACCATCAAGGTCGCTAACATGAGGCTTAAGACCAATATTCCTGGAAATGTTCAATATAATTATCCACCTATCGAATTTCAGGCGCAGCGGGACGGATTCAAGAGTTCTTGAGGAAGTCATGGTGAACGAGCACGCAACTTGCTCAAAACGACGAGGTACTCGGTGTACCATAGCCCACACCGCTGGTAATTCATTTGGGAACGAGCCAGTTCCATCAGGATAAGACAGAATTGCTGAGCGACGACTGTGCGCTCTGACGGTCGCAGAAGGTTTCATCAAAGAGTGGTGGAAACAGTTAGAGTCTCTTTGGTAACGGTCTGGTTCATAGTAACAAGCAGACATCCCAGACTTTCTTGTTCATAGACTGAAATATCGTGTTGTGTGCGCTGAGAGATCTCGATCTCTGGTTATTGGTTCGTTTGCCTCCCTCCCTCAACGCGAGATGCTCGTTTTCAACTGTAGTTGGAGCCTTTGTACACGTGACTCCGCAGATCTCTAGTCCTCCCTCTACTACATACGACCACGACAACATCGACAAGTGCTCATCGGCTAAAATATCTTTCGTGGACAGCTTCACACTTGCCCACATCACAGTCCCTACACAGTACCAAAAGTAGCATTTCCTCGCAATGCCGCCGAAGAAGCAGCCTCAAGCATCTACTTCTAAAGTCAAGGAGGACAAGGAATGTCTTCAGGATCCTAGGCTGCATCAGAATATATACTGACTTGTAATTGCAGACTTTCGGCTTGAAAAATGTTAGTGCTGAATTCAAACTGACTTCGATGTCCGCTGATGATCTTGTGGACAGAAAAATAAGTCGGCGAAGGTCAAGCAGGAGGTTGCCCGGCTGCAACAACAGGCTGCTGCAAAAGGCAAGTCGCGCGACGTCCTGGAGAAGGAGAAAGAGAAGGCATTGCGAGAGAAGGCGAAGCAAGAAGAAGAGAAGCGGAAGAAGGAGGAAGCGGCGTTGCTGAAGCCCGTATTGAAGCAAACTGTACCATTCGGCGTCGACCCGAAGACAGTCCTCTGTGTCTACTTCAAAGCTGGGCACTGCGAGAAGGGGAACAAGTGCAAGTTCAGCCACGATCTGAATGTCGGGCGGAAGGTCGAAAAGAAGAATTTGTATGAGGACAGCCGAGAGGAAAAGCTTGCAGGTACGTTTGGCTTGCAGGCGCTTCGCGAAATGGTGCTCAATACCTGTCATAGATACCATGGACACCTGGGACGATGAAAAACTCCATAAGGTTGTTCTGTCGAAAGCCGGGAACCCCAAAACTACTACAGATGTTCGTGGACCTCTGCCCGTCCTTTCAGTTTGTTGTGAATCGACTTTTTGCCATTCAGATCGTTTGCAAATATTTCATTCAGGCAATTGAAACCATGAAGTAAGCGATTTTCTGCCATTACTTTATTCCTTACTCACCCTAGAATAGATTTGGATGGTTCTGGGAATGTCCCAATGGGGAGGCGTGCCAATATCGACATGCCTTACCACCCGGCTTCGTGCTCAAATCGCAGAAGAAGGCATTAGACGATGCAGCGAAAGCCAATGAGATCAGCTTAGAGGAGTTCCTCGAGGTCGAAGTTCGTCAATTCCGACCCCCTACGATTATGCGCCACTCAGAAATAACTATTTTAGCGGCACAAACTTGGCACAAACTTAACACCCGTGACGCCTGAATCTTTCGCGATCTGGAAGAAGACACGCATGGACAAGAAGGAGGCTGAACAGGAGGCCCTACGCAAGACGAAGGATGCTCAAAATGCAGCCGGCAAGAGTGTCGGAATGAGCGGCAGAGATCTGGTACTTTGTTTGCTTCTCAAGTCTTGTAGACTCAGAGCTGAAAACTTTACTTCCTAGTTCCAATACAACCCCGAATGGTTCGCAGACGAAGACGATGAAGTCGGCGATGATTGGGATCTGGATAAGTACAGGCGCCAGAAGGAGACGGAAGACTTAGAGGCAGAGGAAAGAAGGATTGCAGGCCTTTCACTGCAAGATGGGTACCACGAAGGAGGTGGACAGTAATCCACATATGGGCAGTCGAGCTTTCAACGCTTTTCATGATGTACAACAATATATCAAACCCATACCATATATGTACTACTGTAAAAAGAGGCCGACCAAAAACACCTCAATCGTCATCGCTCCCGTAGTCCGCGAGGTTGAGTCCTGTAGGAGCCGCGGTAGGGCGAGCTCGGGGCTGCTCAGACATGATGCCGTTGCGCTGCCTAATCTGTGCAAAGTACTTGAGTCCTTCTAGCGTATCGGCGCTCAATAGGCCAGTCGGCTGTGAAGGCTCCTGTGATGGAGGTGATTCCTCTTCCTCTTCATCCTGCTCCACTTTCCTCCTTTTCGACGTCGGCTGGCCGCCCTCAGCTTCTCTGCCCACCCCCTGGTCCACTACTTCTATGCCATCTTCATCAAGGACGTCTCCATCTTCCAGCGCACGCACTGCCCTCATGGCATCCACTATACGTGGATCCATCTTTGCCTTGATAACTTCCTGGCCCATTTCCTCCAACCGCCTCTTTTCCGCTACCTTCTGCACGGGATTTGGGTCCTCCGTTGCCCAACGCACGTTGAGAATTTCATCGTTATCGAGGGACTGACAAGCCATGGCCTCTTTCGCAAACTGGGCATGAATTTCATGTTTGTATGTCACGAAAGCCACGCTGCGATATTGCAGTACTTTGACGGCGTAGGTTGATTGTGAATCATCTAAGTATCGAAAGGAACTGTCGTCAGAAACATCGTGTGAAGTATGAGAAGTACACTTACCACGTTCAATTTCACCAAACTCCTTGAAGTGCCGCATGACAACTTCCTCGGTTTCCAAACCATTACCCGTCTCCTTTATACGGCCCACGTAGAGTGTACGGTTTTGACGGTTGAAGCTACCAACACCCCCCATGTCGTCACGATAATCAGCGAACTTATCACGGGCGAAGCAATCCTTGGAACTGTCAGGGAGTGTATCGTTCGGGTCCGGAAGAGTGTGTCGATATTCGCACTCCCAGCCGTAAGGGCAGCATCCACGTGCGTAGAAGAGGCAGCAATATTTCATTCCAGTCGTGTTTGCACGAGTCAGGCCGGAGTCGCGCTTGATATTGCATCGCGTTTGTGACTTGACTTTGCTGCATTGAAGTTAGCATGTTCTCCCTTTTTAGTCGTCTTGACCCACTTGGAGTAGCTGTCCTCTCGGTCACCACCAGCCCATTTGTTGTACCAGATGTCTTGGAAGACTGTCAGTCTCTTGGTTTGTTAGATTATATCAGGAAACGCACTGTACTCTTTCCCTGTTTGCGGCGTCTCCACCTTTTCTACTTCTCCTGGCTTGACCTGTTTGCGTGCGGGCTTCAATTTTTTGACCTTGGGTTTTGCTGCTACAGCGACATCTGTCCCATTCGAGTCCATGGTTGTATTCAGAGGAGAAGTGCGTGACAAGTCACAGCCGTGATCACCCCCAAAACTTGACTTTGGACCAATGTGTCTACTATGAGCCTGAAGAGTACCCTTTGCCCGTGTTGATTATTATCTACACGCGTTCGCAATGGCGGAAACACTTTTAGCGATATTACTCGTCACCAGCTCCTCGACAGGGTCAAATTTGGTCTATAGATGGCCACCTTCGCCCTCAACTGCTCCCAGGCTAAGTAGGGCACGCCCCACTGAAGACGAGTTTTCTGCTTCTCAGTTGGACAACCCATGGAGAGCTTCGCACTTCTCAGATGCAGCTGCTGAAGCCATTCCATTTGTCTCCAAGTCTCGCCCGGCGGAGCCTGAGGTCGATGATGCATGGCATCGACCTCATCATACGTCGAAGGACGGATCATCATCCGCCTCACCTCCAGCATCACGTTCAGGCTCGGGGAGAAACTCCCCTTCTAAAGGTGGTCGTTTTCGTACATCTCGTCCCTCGGAAAAGCCCCCCATTCTCCAGGACTATGACCACCTCTTCGGCTACTCGTCTGACTTTTTAGCCAGCTTACTCTGTCCTCAGCCCAATATGTGCCATCAGAAATTTGAACTTTTGGTTGACAATCTTGCGTTCATCGGGCACCCGGTATGCGAAGATGAGGACGGGACCTGGAGGTTCAAACCAGAGAAATTAAAACCTGGGCCTCGTGGCAGGGAATCGAAGGTCGGCGCTTCGAACCCCACACCAAGGACATCAGCAAGCCCAGATACTCGGACCATGTCTTCGGAAAAGGTATCTCCCCCCAATGCCTGGTTAAACAAATTCCATCTTGTCATTGTTCTCGACATACCCGACCCCTCTTCTTCAGCATCAGGAAATGTGTCAAAGTATTTTGAGGTCATTTATGAACAAGTGGCTTTCACCGTAACCGCAGTGCTCTTCCAAGAGCAAGTGGTCTCCAATTTTGTAGAAACCGAATGTGAGATCTTGACTACCTTGAAGGACTCCTGTATTTCGAAGGGTACGTGATTTTGCCGAAATTGCTTATGCACACAACTGATCCAATTCTCCAGGGGAGTCATTTTCGACCTACGCATTGCAGGCACTCGAGGTCTCGTCGATCGCGCCAGCAATGAAAGCCCTTTACGAAGCCATCAAAGCATCTGAGATGGCCTACATTACGCTTCACAATTTACCTCTGGAAGTACAGCTTCCACCATATCTGGACTCCTTGCTTCATAATGAAGGGGAGAATGATTTAGATTACTCCCGCCATTTGGACAACGATGAACAGACGTGGGGACAGGACATGAGGCTCGGTTGGAAGCTATCGTCGTTGCAGCCTTGGAAAAGTTTGTTGCTTTTAGATGGGCATAATGGATTGGACCTAAGTATGAAATTGAACCGCTCTCAGGTCAATCCAGAGGATAGGACACTAGTTGAAGGGCTCGTACGTTTTCTAGAAACAGCATCAGTGACCTTGTCGTGAGTAGCAGCAGTTCACAAGAAAGCCCGATAGACTGTTGATGAAGTTTTGTATAGCCTTGCAGACATGGCTAGCCTGTTAGACTGGGATTTAGAATTCCAAGTGATGCCTACCGTCCGTTGGCTGGTTCAACATCGAAGAGCTAAGATTGTCGATACCGTACACGTCGGGTTAAAGACAGTCTTCAATCTACCCAGCAAATTTGAACGCCCGTTAGTTTGCGCGTTTTCTCAATCTGTTATACATCTCTCATTGCGCTCGTTAGTCTTGCAGAGCTAAGCGCTGAATTTGACAGCCAATTCAATACCACCTCTGTCCCCTCCCTGCCCGTGATTCTCACCAAAATATCCTCATCTGTCTCAAAGCAAACGGACAATCATTTCTTTGCGTCCGTGGTTCAGAACAAGGACCTTATACCGATATATCACGACGTCGTTCTCTGGATGCTCAAGCGAGACCTGCTCGTCACTCTTCACTTGCGTATTCGTGTGGTGGCAACGCTGAGATTGAAAAAGAGAGTCAGTTACGCTAGGTTTCGAGCTCTTATCAAGAAACCTGGGATATCTGAGGAAGTTCGGCAGGGACTTTTGCAGGAGCTGCAAGCCGCTGCCGAGGCTAACGATGATGATGAATTGGACTTATCCCCTGCCACACCTTGGCTGCAACTATCGCCTAGAACTGCACATAGACACTCTAGGAACCAGTCTCCTGAGTCGGGCCGTCGCCGCCCATATGAGTATCTTGAGATGGACGCAGCTGACAGTAGTGCCGGGGAGAGACAGGATACGGACCAGGATGCATCCGACGAAGTCGACGATCCTGACTCGGGCTGGAATACGGCCGACGACTTCTTTGGGCCAACGATGATCAGTGATCCTGGAAAAGCTACGGTACTACAGCGCCGATGGCTCGCGGCGATGTCTGAAGGGAAAGACCCTGTCATCGCCAAGAGGTTCCAGCAGTAAGTCCCCCGAGCTCTTGATCACAAACGGTTTTATCAAACCCATTCAGAATCAATCAATATTTCGACGGAAAGCGTTGTGACGATGAGATTCTCTATCATGCCGAGATTTCAAGAAAGCAACTGCGAGAGGTGTTGCACCACTACGAAGAATACGTAAGTGACCGTTGAACTATCTTAAAATCTGCCACTGAATTCGCTGGTAGCTTCAAACATTCTTACATCCTTAGCATTTCCATTTATCAAGCCATCAGGGTCCAAAAATCGGACATTTCAATTTGCTGAGTAAATGCTCTAAAAATACAAATGTCTACTCCAATAGGCTGTGTCCACGTCCACGTCGGCAGCTTCTGTCTTCCCACAGTTAAAAACCCCGCCTTTCCATTAAGTGATTCGGCATCCGAATCCTTGATAGGTGCGTCGGGGAAGAACTGCTTCCTCAGTGTCTGGTTGTCCAAGTTTGCCGTCCGAACAGATGTCATCACTGTGCACCCACCCCAACAGCCTTTTTGCCTTCCCACAGTCGAAAAACCCTGCCTTTCCTTTAAGGAACTTGGCGTCCTTGATGGGTACATTGGGAAAGAATTGTTTCCTCAATGTCTCGTTATTCAAGTTCGATGCGAGCGTTGGGGAAGCGATCACGAACGCCTCGTGCCCTGACCAACCAATCTCGCTTGTCACCGCCAACAGAAACGCATCTGCACCAGAGTCTTCTTGAACATAGCCCCACAAATCATTGAACCGTCGCGCAGGATCTTCGTAATTGGCCACATCACGGTGGGGAACTGACCAATGGAGCCGTATGCTGGCCACACGCATAGACGGGTAACGTCGCACAATCGATGCCGCCTGGAGCTCTGCGATCCTATGGTGTTTCTCGTCAGATCTGTCTATGCCCCAGAGTTCCAAAAATCTGATCTTACTGCTTGGAGAGCCCGTACGGTTCGTCAGGGTTACAGGAATGCTCCTCGTTTATGGGGAAGTAGTGAAAGTCGCATTTCTGGGCAAAGGCCATCGTGATAACGTTTACGCTTGAAGCTTGTGCAACGCGGTTGATACCCAGCTATCCAAATGAAATACATAATCACTACGCTTCTTGTCACATTTGTTGATAAATCTTACCTCCGCACAAGACCGAAGGATATTCCAGGATATGACGACGTTGCTGAACAAAAATGGAACACATAAGCCTAAAGATTGCAACGCCACATGGAAAAACTAATGCTTTTTGGCCTTACCTATTGTGTGTCGTGACCCCGTAATCACCAGGATCGGGGAATGCTGCTAGTTGTATAACACCTTCGACCCCCGCGAGTACCCTCTTAGTTTCTTCATAATCCTTGAGGTCAGCCTGGGTGAAAATGAACTTCGGGTGATTGTCAAAAGCATTCTCTGCTCTTGGACTGTAATCAACCCCAACTACGGTGTGCCCGCGTTGCAATGCCAGCTTAACTACACACTTTCCGACGCGGCCGTTGCTACCGGTAACTGCGATCTTCATAGTAAGTGGGGAAGTTGTAAAGAAATTAGGAACGTGTTGAAGTATAAGTATCAAGAACCTCGGATAAATGTCGGTGACGGCACAGGAACTTATGTACTATCATCATTCAGTGGGCGTGATTGGGTCGAAGCAGCCTATCTTGGATAACTCGTGTGCGTTTGTTGGTGTGAGTCCAATCCATCACGACGGTAAATTAACCAGGGTTAACCGTATTGAAAGTAAACGCCATGCTGGCAGCCCCCTCAATTCTTGACGATAAGTATCATGTATATCATGGTCACTGGTCCATGCAGATTGGATATACTTGAGTCCATGATTCGAAGCTAGCATGGAAGGAGGCAAGAAGAGAAAAAATCAAGGTAATCGCAACTACTGCGGCATGTTCAGGAGACGTTGTTACGTACATGTTGGGCATTTCAACTTACATACTATTCGAATAAACTTTTTTGATGACGTTGTTTCGTTCCGGGTCCACAGTACTCTTGATCGCCGACTGAGCCAAGCCACAAAGATTTTCTGAAGGCTTAATTCTTCTATGTAGATCCTTCTCTGCCGATACACTGCAACCTCACTGCACTCGAGTATAACAAGGTAAATTCTCGGATCTATCGAGGAAACCAGAGGGTCAGCTCTACATCAGTTAAATCAGGTGGTGTGGTCGCTGATCCGAGCAGTGCTCGAATTCGCATCGTGGTCATTGGTAGGCACGGTGGCGTCCCTGATGATCACCATGAGAGGGAGAAGATGGTCGTATGTTAAAGTAGGCACATACCACTCCAAGGAGATGAAAGGGTTGCGTTGTTGCGACATTTCCTCTACAACGTTGGGGCGTTACCATACTACGAAATAACTACGTTCAAATATGCGGGATGATGACATGTTGAGCCATTTAATGAGATAAATGCTCTTTTACAGAAGAAATTTTCATCATGAAAGGGGTGCTTAGAACGTTTTTGTATGATCCTCGCTCTCTTAGTTTCATGTGTCAACAAATTTCAGTGATTTGACATTAGTGAACAAACCCTATCCACGCATGGGAAAAAACAACTACGACGCGGTGGGTGTGTTAAGGCGGTGCGTTTAGAATTGAGTATGCACAGATAAGTAGTAATTACTTACAATGTTGGTGCTTTGCCGAGCTTCAAAGCAAGCTCCATAAATACCTCCTTGTAAGCGCAAACGGTTGCGCCACATGAGAACTGTAATCCAAGACAACACACTAGATCGAAACAAGGATACCGCTCAAAAGTTCGTTAATAGAAGGTCATTTTCTTACAAGTTAGACCGATAATGTCAGTTTCCGCTTTGTTGACTGCCCATCACTGTGTCTATTCAAAAAACCCAGTCCAAGTCAAGGAACGATCGTTTATGGTATACATGTATCAAGTGAGATTTCACATTTCGTTTAAACAAATGGTCAACCGTGGCTGATCATGGGATGTCCTTGGCCCACTTTAAAGTGGGTTATAAGTATATCGGGTGGGTCCTCGGGAAGATCCGATGTTAAAGAGCCCTGTCCAGACCAGGAAGACTGAGCTTGCGCTGAAGCTAGGTTGTTGTAAATTCACTCGGACTTTGGCAGCTTTTAAGCATTTGCGATCCATGACCCTCGGACATCCTTCTGCATGTACTCCACCACGACGATGGCTCCGGTCACAGTCGAGGACATAGAGGAAACCCTTAAGGAGACCGTCCAACGCTGGGATTACGAGTAAGTGAGATCCCAGGCAAGAACTATTTTCTGCTTATCAAATGTGCAGGATCACCGACGCCGCCAGGCGATGGAGAGCGTGGGGTACGGACAGTGTTGTCAAGGACTTCGTTCGACAGATGGCTTTCAATCATCTCAAACGACAACTCGATAACAACGAGCTGCAGGCCGAATACCTACGGGTAGACGTCGTATATGCATTAATGGAAGCTATGGTAAGTGTGCTCACTTTTTCGAGATGTCGCACTGCACCACTGACTATTATCTCGGCAAAGCTCAACCCAAATACAATGAAACGCACAGCGCGCAACCTACGGTGTCGAGCCTTGATGCGCCAGACACTGCAAGCCCATACGAAAAATGACCTGCTATAATTAAAAGTAATACCATAGCATCCTAGAGTGTGATGTGACTGATAGAGCTTTAGGACATTTCTTCCTAGCGCCGAAGCCGATCATCATAATACACATGGCTACATATCCACAGCCTGGTGGTAACAACGGCGCAGAACGTCAAATTTGAGTTCTCGGGGTGTTTCTGGCAGCCGCGGAAGTAGGAGTCAAGGTGGCGACGGGGTTGTCTGATGATAAAGGATCATCTCTCGTCACCCAGATCTAGAAAGCAGCCGTGATCAGGGAAAGATAGAAAGCATTCAAGTAGGCCGGATAGGAAACCGCGAAGATGTTCAAAGGCGCATAGGGCTTAGCCTTCACAGCGATGAGATGTTAACTTTCAAGTTATATACGGAGAAACGAGGTGGATAGGGGGTTTGGCGAACAAAACCCTTGGCAAGTCCGAGGATCTAGTTAATTCATGTTAAGCATATTTGAATTATCACCGAAGGATAGATAAGGGGTTTTGAAGAATAGAGCCCACAAAAAAGGCATAAGTCCGGTGGTGTCATAGGTACAAAATCCTGAGCGAAGACATTGTTTCAATGATCTTCTGATGTCAACCGATGGCAATGACAAAGAGTACTCAACAACTTCGGTCTTTGATAATGCATAGAAAGCCAATTCTTCATGATGTGCGGCGGAGACGAGGGAAGAGGTTCATAGGATGCGTCTCTGGACGTATTTTCAGCGAAACAAGGGAAGACGATAGGAAAATGATGATACTCCTATTTCTACAGTAACATGTGGCAACAGATATGGATGGATAGAGTCGTAAACGGATCTGTAGATGTAGTACATGGATAGCAGGCTACATGGATGGAGCATACCGTTAAATGTCGTCGATGTCGACCTCTCCCTCATCACCGAACTCGAAGCCGCACTCTCCATCTTCCTCTCCGAAGGTATCGGTTTCGTTGATTTTGGCGTTCTCCGGAAGCTCACCATACGCTTTCACTGGGTAGAGAGGGGGTTGTCAGGGTCGAGGCCGATCGATAGATTAGATGGGTGAACGTACGATTGCGCGCTTCGTCCGCCGTGTACTTCACAATGACATCCGCCTTATCATCCTGGAAGTCACGCAGAGATAGAAGGATGATATCCCCCTGGTTGATCCAGACCTAAAATACGACAATCAAGATAAATGCACAAGTACAAAAGACGCAATGGGATAAGCTACATACCTTTTTGCGCATCTTCCCTCGGATGTGCGCTAACCGCTTTTCACCATCGAAGCACTGCGCCTCCAAACGCCCGTTTCCAAGCATCTTCGTTACTTGTGCGTATTCTTGTCCGTCTTCTTTGAAAACCAGCTCACGCTTATCATCGTCGTTCTCGTTCTTCCCTCTTCTCCTGTTCTTTCCACCCTTATAATCAAAGATGGATCAGATGACTGCTCTGAATAGTACATGGCCCAACGAGATTGCATACCTTTCCCTTATTCTGTAAATTTTGAGTCAGCCTCGACTGTGAAATTTGTAAGATCTTGTGATTATACCTTCGGCATGCTGAGTGTGTTGTTGTTTCCGCTAGAGCGCTAGAGTCGCTGTTCAGGCTCTCAAACGCGACTGCAGAAACTGTTTAATGGTAGGCGGTGGTGAAGGAGTTGGAGCCTAGCACTAGATGATCTAAGGACACTGGACTCATCGATGCCGGTGCCGTTCAATCCTTTGTTTGGTGTTGTTGCACATGAGGCTGTATCCAAGTCCAAATCGGGCCTACGCTTTGCCCCCCACAACTCTTTATAACTCACCCTAGACTTGTAGACTCAACACAAATGCTGTGTTCCCTGTGTTTCAGGAGGTGTATAGCATATATATCAAAAAGTATTCCTTGGACATTGTACTTGGTTGAGGCTTGGTTGCTATGCTATTGCGCCCACAGGGGATATGTACTCTTCCTGGACAACCGTCCTATGTTTGCACACTTTAGCATTTACATTTCATATTACTTGGCCACCTTGTTCAGGCGAGCACTGGGTACAGGCTAGGTTATTGTCAAGATATATCAACTGTCAAATTGGCCTGTCACTTCCATATGAATACCGGCAGAATCCGCGGCTCGACGATGGGACTTTTTATCGATGCGATGAGGCTTTCATTTCCTCGACTGTACCTGCATTGTAAAGCCATTTCAGGACGTTGGAGATGTTTGTTGACAGAACTTTACTGCGTATACATTACGCCTGTTTGACAAGGAGCATCGTCCTTCCGACATTTTTGCAGCCAGCTGACACGAAGTTCACGGATTTCGTAGGCCGAAAAAGCATATGAATTTCTGGGTGTGAGATGGATACCCTAGATGCTCCAATTTTCCCATACTTGTTCGATTGAATAGAAGCTTGAGGCGAAGCTGATGGAGGACATGTAGCTGTGAATTCTATGTATAGTCGTGCTGCATGCTTGCACAAGCGTGCTTTCTGGACCTGTCATGCTGTGCTCAGAAGAGAAAATAACAGTGGGCTATGTACTGTTTGTGACAAAAGGTATCATGCTTCTGATAGTACAACTAAAATTACACGCATATCATATATGTACAAGAATGAAGAAATCTATGAATAATATGCTGCGCCCAAGAAGGTCATCGCCTTGCGTGGTTTAACCTGGTGAGAAATTGGGGGATGGATGAACAGTCGCAGCGACACCATACCTTTTCTTTGTCAACGCGATGCCGAGCTTGACGAATTCGCAAGACGCGATGCTTCTACAGCACGCGTGAGAGTATCAACTTCAACGTCAGGGACTGGTGCATCCGGATACATCCTTTTGAGGTGGCGGTATTTGCGTAAAGAATACAGGGCAAGCGTCTCTAGCAGACGAATAGGCAATGTCTGTCAGTGGCGTCTAAGCAGATGTGCATACAAGGTTTACACACCTTTCTTGATGTAATCGCCTAGTCGCAACGCCTTCTCGATCTCCTCCGGGTCTGTCAAGTGTCTGTTTTCTATCCTCTTCAATCGTGAATATCCGGGCCCCAAGTTATGCAGTGTTGCTGGAAATCCTCACTTTCATACATTCTCCGTATCCTGCCATGAAAGTCGTACCTAGTCGGTATTAGTTGCGGAACGAGTGATCGTGTGAGTGCAGGCCTAGGCAACACACGAAGGATCAGGGTAATCTCTCCCTAGCCTGTGCAGCTCCTTGTAGAGTGCCAGTGCACGTAGACGTGCTGAATTGGATGCCATATCCACTAGAAAAGTCGAGCCTTGCAACGCAGTCAACGTGAACCTAAAGCCTGTGGGAAACGGAATGTCACGTTGTCCAACCGCGTCACACGACCATCTAGTGCTTTTCATGATACTCAGGTTTCCCGTCATTCCTGGATGTACTTTTTTCCTTCTGCTTGCAGGCAGGGGCCTATTATATTATCGTTCACTCCTGCCACAATGGCCGAACTGACCCGGACCCGACCCGCAGCGCTCCGCTCCGCGTTCCGGGTGTTTTTTCTGTGTGCTATTTTCACAGCTTGACTTGGCAATTGTCGTATCTGGAAACATTGGAAGTGGACCGACACACGTTAGGCTCATTTTGGAGCTAGTTCCTGGCGCGACAACATGCGACTCAGGCTCAATCTCTTCGACTGTTTGCGGTTATCCCTTACGAAAGACTCCTCTTCGTGACATCAGAGCGATGCAACGAAGATCAAAATCATTGGTTCTACAATGACCCAACACATACATTTCGATTCTAATCAAAACCTAGGTCTTTTTCGGTCTGTATTGTCTTGAGCTGAGCGCCATGTATGATACATAACCCCGCAACGTATGTTCTCCCAGTGGCAAATCTATGAGGTTACTGGCATCTTCCAAAAAATTCAAGGGTCGCACGTTTTGAATCGGAGGGTCAAATTTCGAGCTAAGCGCCGCACGTTTGCTAATTGGAGCCCCTTTACCAGATATGTTTCCGTCCCGCCCAATCTGTCAAACAGCACCGCATCATTTTTATTTTTGACGAGACGAAATGCACTGTGACACTGTGCGAGTGTCCCTGCCCAGATGGGGATAACTGTGCCCCCACATAGACTCAGCCAAAAACAGCACTTCATCAGATCGTGTTGTCATTGGCTGGCGAGTACAAACGTGCAAGGAACTAGGGAACTTAACTCACATGGGAGCAACCATCTCAAATCTTGAGCCAAGGGCAATTCAAACCTATTAAAGGCTCCTTTTGGCCATGGCGAAAGACACAGAGCATTTTCTTCCTGCCTGCCCCTGCCCAGGTCCTCTTCCCCTCTTCCCTCGACAACACCTTATCCGATGTCGAACCACGAACAGGAGTCCCGAGAAGGATCAGTTGGTGCTGAAAAGACCAACGTGGCCTACACGATTGACGCTCGTCGTCGTGCTGCTCTTCAAGAGATTGATGACGCTCCTTTTAGGTAAGAGCATTATCTTCTTCCATGATTATGTTTTCTGACCGTGGCGTAGTCTGTTCCACGCGAAGGTCTGCTTGGTCGCTGGTGTTGGCTTCTTCACCGATGCGTGAGTATCGCTTCCTCGTTGTTGCTTACCATCTTGACCTTGTTCTAGCTATGATATCTTCGCGATTAACATCGCTTCGGTGATGTTGGGATATGTCTACGGCAAAGGTACTTTCAGCTTTCCGCCACTCCAATATTCGAGGGATATTAACACCTACCATCAGGTTCCACGTTGAACAAGGCTGGCCAGAAGTTGAACAAGCCTCAGGATCTTGGAGTGAAGGTTGCAACTCCGGTTGGCACTCTTGTTGGACAGCTTCTCTTCGGTTGGTTGGCTGATCTTGTTGGCCGTAAAAGGATGTGTACGTTTAATTTACCTGATATTACCATCGCAGATAGCTGACGCGCCCTCATAGATGGTATTGAGTTGATGATCATTATTATCGCTACCTTCGCACAGGCTTTGTCTGGTACGGCACATGCTGTAGGAATCATCGGTGTCCTTGTTGTTTGGCGCTTCATCGTGAGTGGCGCGAGGGTTCATCCTTGATTTTTTCGCTTATAGTCGCCATTCTAGATGGGTGTCGGTATTGGTGGTGACTACCCCCTCAGTGCTGTTATTTCCTCCGAGTTTGCTTCTACTCGTATACGTGGCCGCATGATGACTGCTGTCTTCGCATCCCAGGGCTGGGGTAACTTCAGTGCGTAACGTTTGATCACGTCGATTCAAACCACTAATCTCCATGCATTAGCTGCTGCACTCGTTGCTCTTATCATCGTTGTTGCCTACAAGGGTGCCATCCTTGGCGACCCCAGCGTCGACAACCCCGTTCACGTTGATTTCATGTGGCGCCTGCTCATCGGTCTCGGATGTGTTCCCGGTGTTATTGCTCTCTACTTCCGACTTACCATTCCTGAGACTCCCCGTTTCACTATGGATATTGAGCGCAATGTTCAACAAGCTGCTGAAGATATCAAGAACGTCCTCACTGTTGGCAACTCCACTGTCGATCCCGATGCACCCATCCAGCGCGCCAATGCTCCCAAGGCCAGCTGGGCCGATTTCTGCCATCACTTCGGTCAATGGAAGAACGGAAAGGTGTTGCTCGGTGCTGCTTGGTCCTGGTTCGCCCTTGACGTGAGTTTAATGCCACGAAGTATCGATTGAGTATGAAACTGACCCTAAATATCTCTAGGTCGCATTCTACGGTCTCGGCCTCAACTCTTCCATCGTTCTTAGCGCTATCGGTTTCGGAACCCCTCTCACCAGCGGCACCCGGCTCATTTACGACAACTTACACAATATTTGCGTTGGCAACTTGATTCTCTCTGCTGGTGGCCTGCTTCCCGGCTACTATTTCAGCTTCTTGTTCATCGATCGCTGGGGACGCAAGCCCATCCAGCTCATGGGCTTCATTCTGCTCACAATCATTTTCATTGTTATGGGTATGTTCCAAATCAAAGCTTGGACAGAACATTAATCTGATGTCAATTTATTGTGAAGGCTTCGGTTATGACAAGCTCACTCATACGGATGCTGCGAAGAAGGGTTTCGTCGTTCTCTACTGCTTTGCCAACTTCTTCCAAAACTTCGGCCCCAACACGACCACTTTCATTGTTCCCGGAGAGGTCTTCCCCACTCGTTACCGTTCTACTGCGCACGGCATCTCTGCCGCCAGCGGAAAGCTCGGTGCCATTATCGCGCAGGTTGGCTTTGCTCAGCTTAAGGACATCGGTGGAACCAACGCCTTCGTTAAGCATATGTGGGTATTCCTCCGTATCATTGTAAAACTTGAACTGACATTCCCTCGTTAGTTTGGAGATCTTCGCTCTCTTCATGCTGACTGGCATCTTCTCAACTCTCCTGCTTCCCGAGACAAAGGGCTTGAGCCTCGAAGAGCTCTCTAACGAAGATCAAGAAGGTTTCGTTAAAGGTAATTAGAAAAATCTTCTTGCCACTTAGTGGTATTGAAGTGACCCTCTTCAGGGCTCTCTGGCAACATTGTCGTGCGAGACGGCATTATAGTCCCAAGGGCAACCTCGTGAAGACCAGTCGTGCTTGGACTTTCGTCACCCATACCTCTGCATATCTGTACATAATTCTGGATTTCGCATAGCTCTCTCTCATTTAGCATACCGATAAACTCCTCACGTATATCCACGACGAATATTATTATTTTTCACCAACTCAGTTTACTCAGATAACGTCAAGCTTCGCTGGAAGCTTCGTCTACATGGACCAAGGTAAAACGAAGGAAGAGTGCACCCCTTCTGCACAGCTCGAGTCTGACCAATTGATTGAGGGCCGAGGGAATTTCGCTCAAATGAGGTATGAACAGGACACGCTTGTCATATTTATTTTGTTTGTTAAGTTCATATGAACGAACTTCAACTAGGACAACCCTCACGCGCGCACTTCAGCGTCATGTCGGGTCATACGATCGCCGAAGACTTCGGTAAATCCTTGAGCTAACATTATCTAAGCTCCATGGGCTAGTTTTGGGCTGTTGTTCCAAAACTAGGTACAGAAATGCACTGGCGTGGGTGCAAACTAGCCGGGGCCCAAGTACGTCGGGCCCATCACGCATCTGCTTCTTTCACCTTTTTCTGGCAAAAGGGAGACCATTTAGTTAGCGAACTATAATCATCGAGAAGATCCGCAAAACTCACATAGCTCACTGGTTCAAAATCGTACTTGATTCCAGCATCCGCCAGTTTGCGTTTACGTTGATTTTGACGTTTAATGAGGCGTTTGGCAGTTCGGGCCTGTTCCTCCTCTGTACGTGGCTGGAGGTGACAAACCGGCACTTCATTCAGTTGTTACTCGGAATATGGTGATAGGAGGGAGAGGAACCTTGTTATGTGTCACACGCGTGAGACGATCTTGAGGAACAGCTCGCCATTTGCGATTGGCACCAACCCAGAGCTCCGGGTGCACTTCGTCTTTGGGAATGATCTTGCATCGTAGTATGTGGCCCGTGAGAAGATAGTTGTCCATCGTTTCGGCGACGATTTGCGCGACAGCAGAGGAGTCAAATTCTACAAACCCATAGTGTTTTGACCGTCCAGTCTATGTAAGATACCCTTAGCTCTTTGAAAGTACTAATTGTATCATGCAGCAACTCACCTTTTTGTTCCTCGACAGACGTACCCGCGTGACATTGCCAAACTGGGAGAAATAGCCACGCATTTGGTCTTCGTAAAATCCGTGTGGGACGCGGCCTAGATATATCACGCCTCGGTCTTCAGTCTAAGGAATGCATTGTGATTAGACGAAGAAGGGGATTCTTGATATAACATACAGGTTGACGTTTGGCCTTTTCCAGCTTCCGTTTTACCGTGGCGTCGTCTTTTGCAATAGTAGGCAGCTTGGAGATGTCTAAACCTGAAGGTTCGTCATCCATAGCGTCTTCTTCGTCAGACGAATCGTCGTCGTCTGTGGAGAAACCGTGCAGATGTACATCCTCCTCTTCCTCCTCGTCAGAGTTATTCGCTGCAACATCCTCAATAACTTCAGTCTCCGTTTCAGGAGAAGGCTCCTTAGCCTTTGGGGATTTTTTTGAGGGCTTTTCGGAGGGTTTGGAAGCCTTCGAAGGAGCGGATGCTCTGGAAGTGGCAGATATGGATTTGGGAACAGCGTTCTCCTCCTTCTTTTGCTTCTTCGCGTCGGGGGCAGGTGCGGGCGCAGTGTCTGGAACCTTCTCGGCCTCTTTCACCTTTCCTTTCTTCTGCTTTTTCAACTTCACCGCGTCAGCCTTCGTCTCGACTGATGTGTTTACTTCGATCGGCTCAGCGACAGATTTTCGCTTCGCTTTCTTGTCCTTTTTAGCAGAAGACCGCGAGGATTGTTCAGTAGCCATTCCTGTCTCAAGTAGACTCGAAGATAAAGCAGAGACTTGAACGAAAAGACGGCGTTAACTCAAAAATCAAAATTCTTGATTGAACCGCTTCTTGTGGGTGCCGATGGTAAATACAACACAACAACTATAGGCTGTTGTAAATGCCTCCACGATTCGTGAATCCTCATTTTCTTCCTGAATCTTCTATCGCTGTATCTCGACGAGATATATACGGAGAAAATGACGAGACTGGCGAACAGGAAATTTTCTCTGCCGATCCCCAGCTGGTCAAGCGACTAAATGAGCTACTTGAACCTGATCTGGCACTTGACGCCGAAACAAAGCGCTCAAAACGAAGGAAGATTCAAGGACATATACACTCAGAGGAAGAAGCCATAGGTGCGTATCTTCACATGCGCAAAATTACTCTACTCAACTACTCGGTCACCTGCGTCTAGCCTTTCGACTTGTATCCAATGCTCAACCACCTCATCCTATTTTGTTGCGGCCAAAATCTCCCCCGCCTCCAATGTGGGTCACAAATAAAATGAACACTTCGATCGACTAAGCCATCATTCAGAACACGAGAGCCTGAGATAGAAGATAACGAAGCACAGGCAAACCTTCGCGCAGAACGCGCTGGAGCATCAGCTTTGGATGGTTCGTCCATCCTCTCGAGGAATGTCAAATTCATGCCGGTATGTTTGTAGCACATTCTCATCCTCTGAACTACCATGCAGTTTTTAGCGCTTTGGAGACCCAAAGAAACTCAAACTAGCAACAGTTTCGTCATCGTTCTTGGCACCACCAGTCATGATGATTGTGGAATGTAAACAACCCCCGCGATCCACGCGCCCACCCGTACCTCGCTCACTGCTACAGCACTATCCTTACAATCATGGAGGCAACGTACCGCCTTCGCAACCGCTCGCGTCGAGTTCAACTTGCCCAGTCATTGCAGTTGCGTCAAATTCCCTTTCGACATCGAATCCGTCGCACAGAAAACGACGGAGGAAACCGACCCGAGAACGACCAGCGCCTGTCTTCTGGAGGCCAAATCCATCGGTGGGCGGGAAGTCTCTTGGATATGCAATGGGCTTCCCTTGCAGCGTAGAGGTATTGCAAAGTGGGAGTAACGATTTCACGGCTTATCCACGAGACACGATGCGGAAATTTTGTCCAACAATATAAACAAGATTTGTTCTCGAGCCTTGAGTCCTGGAATGAGATTTCAAGCAATGTTAGGGAACAGACCACTGACATGATTGCTATCTATCTATCTATCTATCTATCCCGGTCGTCATCAGACGCAGCGTCGGTATATCTGGGACACACCCCTTCTCATAGGATAGATAATCGATGATGTCCTTTGCACCACATTTCACGGCAGCTCGAAGCATCGCCGCGTTAGCAATCACTCTATCCTCGAACTTCCGCCTCTTCCGCTTGCCTATTCCTGGAAGCTCTGTATAAGGCGAATCATCGCGTTCGATCAATAGTTTGACCAAAGTCAAATCCTGCTGCCGTATGGCGACGAAGATGGCAAGGCAATTCTTGCGTTGCGGATCCGCGCCGTGCTTAAGCAGTAATCGTACAAGAGGTACGTATCTCGCATGAACGGCCTTCGTTAAGGCGTAGCCGTCGAATGAGTTGAGATTGGGATCTGGTATTCCAGGAGAATTGAGCAGATATTGTAAGAAAGCGAAACGTGGGTCCTTTTCCCAGTTGATGTGTTCGGTGTCCGGAGCCAGTGAACGAAATAGTCGTCGCGGTACATCGAATTTTGACGCCTTTACGTGGCGAATTCCTTCCGGTAGACGTTCCATTAGATGTTTCACGACATCCTCTGTGCAAATCGGATAGCGAAGGATTTTGGTGAGGATTGTGGCCTTGTCCTGTACACCTTGCGACAAGACTCGGCCCAAGAGGTATCGGGAACAAAAAGAGGCTCCAGTCTGGTAAAAAGCGGCTTGTATGTGTCGTGAGGTTGCTGGAAAATGTTCAGACAGCGCATAAAGCTGGATGGAGTGTAAGAGCTGGTGACAAATTATCAGTTTAAACCAGTAGCGCCGTAAGCTGCACACTCACCTCCGATGGTAAAAACTGTAAGCCTACTTCGGTCATTAGCGACCCTCCACTCCTAGGAAACTAACCACGCTGTCGTGGTCAGAACTGGAAGTACAGCATATGTCAGCCAATGAAAATTCTATATCACGATTAGATTAGATTGTCAATGATTTAAGCATTAGGTTCCTCAGAATCATTATCTTTCCTGTTTCCTTTTCCGGGGGATCCGAAAACAACCCCATGCGTACATGCAATACTTGTCTATGTCTTGAGTCTGGGCCCGTTCCTTAAATGACGTATCCTGAATGATCCAGTAAACAGGTAGCACAAGAACATTGAATTTCATATGGATAGATTCATGGAACGTTCCATATGGCCTGCGACTTAGCTTTAAAGGCTCGGTAATCGTTTCTGTTCAGGTCGAATCTTCTAGCCTGCGATCTTACTTTGAGGTATCGTTGCACCTTTTAATCACCACAAAATCACCATAGGTGCTATATTCAGGTACATGCGATGACATTTACGAGTGGGTGCTTATTGACTTTGGCAGAGTACTGATACCGGTTACCGCTTCTTTTTTGAAATCAGAAGGGTTCAACATTCAGGTACACAGCTGAGAGCTTGTCTAGAACCCTTTGAGTCTGACCCAAACGCGATTTATGAAAAATCCATTTTGATTGGTGACACATCTTATCAGATATCCCCCACCCCATTTTATACAGAACGTAATCATCGCAAGCAGCCTGAGCACCGCGAGTAAGGCAATAAGCCGCCTCTTATCTATTCGTAATCACGCAGCAAAAATTGCAAGACAGCTTGACCACATCGTCGTGGCCCTTCCCAGGGGCGACAGCCTATCTCGAATCAGTGGGCTTTAGCCTCACACATCTGCGACCTCAACACAAACCACTTCTTAAACTACCGCATTCTGTCTGACTTCCGTCTCAGCCTTGAATTCTTCGCCATCAGCACACGCTGCGAGGGGGAAACCAACCACATTCCGAAAATGAGCTTTCCAGCCCTTGCGAGCCGACTGGAATTCCTAAATTCGTCACTCTCGCAAATATCTGCGCCGGCACTTACGCTCTCTTCACTTTGTACCCAACCGGACATGAACACATTCCCCTGCGCTTTGCGTCGGTCCCAAATGCAAAGGAACTGACGAGATACCTCTTGATCTCTGGGTTCGGTAGGGTGGCGCAAGGAAAGCTGCCTCCTCCTACCACAGTAGATGTAGTGTTCGTATTCAGGAATGCATTTTTTCAAGGTGTTGGAACAAAAGGATCCACAAACAAGGCTGGGTTTTGATGCATAAACCCATTTCCCCCATTGTTCCTATGTCCCCAAATGCCATGTAAGGGCGACATTTTGTATCGCAGATACTGTTCAGATGTAGGAAAGTCATTAGAGCTCGTTGCCTTCGACGTCAGAGAGGATCCGGAGCGCGACGAGGGAATTTCAAAGCACCTGGCGGCATTCCATAAATGGCACGACGCATGAGAGGAGGAGAGAGCTCTAGAATACCACAGAGGATATATCGAAGGGCTCATTGAGAGTCCTTCGGCCGTGCCGATCATGATGAGTTGGGACGGAGAGTTGATGGGCTGGCTATACAGAGCATGTCTGGGCGGAGGAAAACCAGGTGTAAGACGCCTGTGGGACCAGACCACGATGGCTTTGCATCCTCTACAAAAGGCATATATCTGAATTGATTACAATTCAGATACTGGTCCGATATATATACAGTTCAGTGAGAACCGTAGTAAGCTGTAGGCTTACACCAGGCGTCGTAATATCACCCGACAGATTGTGTAGGTGGAGATTGATAACCGGGAATTCATGTTCTTGCCGGAGAGAGCAAGTTTTTGGGGGTGTGAACTGGTACAGTTTATACGACAACATCCCAACTAACAAACCTACAGCAAACCATTGGATCAGAAGCCTCGTTCATTACGCGTTCCTTGCCGATCGTCGCAACCACACGCGTTGTTGTAGAACCAAAGAATAGCAATGTCGCCGTGGTCAAAGGATCTCAAACAGCCGGGTTCCATGTTCAAACGATAAGAGCTTCAATGATCTAAATGCCACAATGACAAGTTGCTGACGGTCGGGGATTAAGACAATAGATTTTCCGTAGAAGAGACTCTGATTTGCTCTGATATTCTAACCCCGGGGCGCTTCCTTTGGCGACGCGGAAGGGATGTTCCGATAAATATCAACGACTCGAACTTGGGCGATGTAGATCATGCGGAATTGTTGTCGAAAAGGTGGCTGCTTGATAATGGTAAACGATATACCAATAGAATCCAAATGAAATTATCTTCATATGACGGACCCCAGTCACGATCAAGTAAGGGGGAAGCAGGGGGGGGGGAGAATCGTGATACATTAAGGCGTGCAAAGGCTGCAGTACAACCCAACTCGTCAGTTTCCTCGTAGCTTGTTTACGTTGTTTTTTGTTTCGTTTAAGTCATCATGAACGTATACCCTATGCCAACGCCCTATACAACCTCCTTCTCCTCGGTACTTCCTTCTTTCTCGTTCAAAGTCACCTGGTCACCAAAGACAGAGTTCATCTCCTCCAAAGTTTTCCCTGGGATTGCATTGAGTATTATGAGAGCATGATGAAGGTGAGCGGAGCTTTACCTTTGGTTTCAGGGAAGAAAAGTGCAATGGCGATGAGATCGACGAAGTTGAGAGCGACGAACAACATGTAGAACTTCCAACCAATTCTTTCCATGGCGATGGGAGATACTTGCCCGATCATAGTGTTGAATGCCTTTATCATGTCAATCATGATGAGCTCAAAGAACCCGAGGAAGCGGAACTTCTGTCTTACCCAGTTAGAACAGGTTGCGACCATCGTGCCAAGAGCTCGTGAGCTCGTAGGGAATACCTGTCATGAGATAGTAAGACGACAGCACAGTATCCGAGCACTGACAAAGCGCACCTCGGAAGCCAATACCCAGCTGACGGGTCCGAAGCTGAGTGAGAAAAATATACTAGTCAAGAATATCATAGCAATTCCGGCGCTGGAAGGCAAGATGGTCAATAGTAATACATTTCAGAGTCAAATATTCCTCACCGTTGTGCAATTTGATTCGAGAGGGGAGAATCGGGCGGGTTCGTGGCCACAATTGCTGCGAGGATCGAGAAAGTCACAACAAATGATCCGGCACCAAATATCAGTGGCTTCCTCCTTCCAACGCGATCGAGGAGGAAAATAATAAAGCTGTGATGCATTAGAATCAGTGTATGTTGCTTCGTCGCGATTACTGACGCACAAGATGTTTGCAATCGGACCAACAGCACCATATATGCTATAAGTTGACTTAGAATGGACGAGCTGTGACAAGCTATAAAGAGCGCACCCTTGAACAAGAAGTGCCTTGGATCCGGTCACACCCAGGCTGGCGTACATCGTAGGGCCAAAGTAATTGATGACTTGCACTGCAGGGTTAGCTAGGAATAGAGAGGAGCCGACGTACGACGTACCATTGATACCAGTGAACTGACAGAACACCTGCACTCCGACAGCGACAAAGGTTCTCCTCCTCATCGAAGGAGTAGATACGAGAGCGCTCAATTTACGTGTTCTCACAAGAGCTTCGGCTTTGATAGTATCGTGCATTTCTTGGTACTCGAGCTCCGCAGCCTCCTCGTGGCCCTTGCCGTGCAACTGGTATACGACCTGCTTCGCTTCTTCATCTCGGTTGACTTCCAACAGCCAACGCTGAAAATCGAGTAGTCAGCGCTTCACTTAAAAAGATGCAAAATTTTCTTTACAGGACTGTATGGCAAGAATTGAACGCCGACCATGAGGAGGAACGCAGGAACAAGCTGCATGGATGTCAATTAATAAACATGCTGACCGCTTCTAAAAGGGTTGCACGCACCTGTAGTCCCAGAGGAAACCTCCAAGAGACGTCAGATTTAATGAACTGGCAGCCATAGCCGACCTTGACATGGAGCATGAGCAGTTGTTCACAAATCAATCATGAGATGGCATACCCAGTTAGCGACGATGAAGCCGATACCGAGCATTTGTTGGGTCAAACCCACAAGGAATCCTCGATTCTTGGGTGGCGCAATTTCAGTCTGTAACAACAGAGTTAATGAGTCGTAAACTTAAACAATAGTTACCAAGCTTACGTTGTACAGGGGCACGGTCATCGAGAGAACTCTGAGAATTTGATCAGAAGGATTAGAAGGATGACGTACAAAGAAGAGTTTGAATGTATTCACCCGATGGCAACACCTCCAATAATCCGTCCAACGAGGAGTGTCGCAACATTGCTTGCGCCAGCTTGCATGGCGCCTCCCCAGAGCGCGAATAGGCAGCCAATCTACCACCACATCAGGCGATGGAAACAAAACCACCATACCAATTACATACTTGTATCGTTCGCTTACGACCAAACTTGTCATTTGCCCTAAATTACGACCTTGTAAGCGCTTTTGGAGAGAATAACACTCGGACTCATTGCATACCATCCCGCTCCCAGAGCTCCGAAGAAACATCCACCTAAGGAAAAATGGTGAGGGAATATCGATATCCAAGATATTGGTCAATCCGCACCATTGAAAGTTGAAACAACTGCTCCTTCAATGCTCGTATCGCTTGTAAAGTGCGCCTTGTAGTGATCCATGGTAAGCACAGATGAAATAATACCACTGTCTTGACATGAGCGACGAAGATATGGGCACACAGAGGTAAGACTTGCCTGTCATATCTGGGATAGCGGGACCGATAAATCATTTCTCTTTCTCGACATCTTTTGGAAGGCCACTTACCCGAATAAGAACGCGCCTATAGAAGTGTTAGATGTTGGCTTGAGTTGGAAGATTGAGCATCATACCAATAGAGGAAAACACAGCCACAAAAATGTTGTAAAACAGCCCCATCGTGGAAGAGGACGAAAAGTGGGCACTCGGTCAGGATTCGCGCTTTCGCGCACTCGCTTTTGAAAGCGTCGGGTTGAGCGATCGTAAGCCCGACATAACACAACGGGGAAACCGCGGAGAAAGAAGAAGCATGCAAAAAGTGTGGGTGGGGTATCACGGGTGCAGAGTGATGATAGACGGCCCGTTGAGAAAATGGGCTTTACTGCTACGAAAGCCATGTGTTGGAGTATTTTAGGCGAGCTGCATGGTGCAACTCGGTGAATTGTGCAGGTCTGGGGGCGCGTCAAAACGAAGTTGGACATTCGGGCATACGCGAGGCGCAAAAATGTAGAGATATCAAACTTATTGGTCACAAGTGCATATACTACACGAGGGTTGAAGTTGTTGAAGGTTGACTCTGGAAGCTGGATACAAATGCGGTTATATGGCGCCTGACTTCATAAGGGCAGGTCTTCACCTCTAGCGTCTACTTTGCCGGCGGCCCGCGCTGTTCATGTTGTGTGAAAAGCCCCGCTCTCGGTATTAATCCTCCTTGCTGTCCGGACGTCCAACCTGCTCTGCTTTCATCTTGTCTGAGGCGCGTTCTCCTTCCTCTGCTTCAGCTGTCTCAGCCTTCGGCACCTCTGCCTCGACTTTCTTGCTCTCTGCATCTGCAACGTTGTCTGTGACCTTTGGTTGCTCCTGCACCGGAGGAAAATATTCTGGAACGAGTGAACTTTTGAAGCGGCCGTCAATGATCCGGTATGGTGATAAAGCGTGTGAGGAAATCTCACTTGTAGACGTCAAAGTCTTTATTACTCCAAACGACAAAAATCACCCGGTCGAGCTAAATGCATGTCGTTTTAATCTCGACAATGGCTACAATTTGGAGATCATACCTTTTGACCCAGCTCCGAGCCAACAAAACGCCTGACCTCATTCAATGCAATGCGCGTCGCGTCGCGTATTGGATAACCATAGACTCCGGTTGAAACGGAAGGGAACGCCTGTGATGATATGGTGGTATGTACACTCATGAACACCTGACATATAGGTGACTGCTTACGATGTGCCTGGCCTCGTTCTCCGCAGCCACTTTTAAACTCGTTCTGTAGCATGATGCCAATTGTCTCGCCTTTTCCTCCACATCGTTCGACGAATAGATAGGTCCAACAGTATGAATGACGTATCGCCTAGAATTGAAATGATCGATTTCGTCAGTTAGCGAAGAACTTTAAAAAAATCAGAATAATAAATATCTTACGAGGGGAGTTCGTAACCACGGGTAATTTTTGCATCGCCAGTCATACATCCGTTGAGTGTGCGGCCTGTAAGAATATATCAATAATAGAACATAATCCTAGCACATTTTCTGCTTGCATTCTTCTAGCAAATGGGGGCCAGCTGCATGGTGAATGGCGCCGTCGACTGTTAAGGTTTCATGGAGATTGACACAAAAGGGATTGGACAAGATCGCACCTCCGCCACCACCTTATGTCCTTTATATGAGCCTTACTTGAGAAACTGTAGGTCATAGAAAGCCGCACCTAAGAGGCTCTTGTTTGCAGCATTGACGATTGAGTCAATTTCGAGCTTGGTGATATCTCCTTGGCTTATAGAGGCGCCTGAGATGACGGCTGATCGGTGTTCTGAGCGAAGGCTGTACGTACTAGATGGAGATCCTCTCCAGCAGCGAGGATTCTGCTTCGTAGAGTGCCTTGTCCACTGGAGGTGGGCTCAGTATTGACGCTTTGTATTGTTGACCGATCGTCAAGATGTCTGCCAATCGAACAGGAGTGACCTCAGAGTCTGAAGCATGCGACGACATTCTAGGTAAATGAAACAGTAATTGTCGAATTGCTTGATTTGCTGTGAATAGCCTTAGTCGAAGTCCAGGGAAAAGTTGTCGGGTTCGGTTCAAGAGCATCAGATGCAGACAAAAGAAAGCAGTGACGCAATTGTTAATAATTTATTTACTTGCAAAACTAGCCACTTCTGCTGAACTGCGTTGTACAAAGGAACGGGATATGAAAAGGCTCTACGAACGAATAAAATTGATGTAACCATCCAGGATCCATTGAAAAGTATACAGGTGATCCGTTGATAAGTACAAAATACCCAATTACAACATGTACGTAGTCGAAGAAATGAGAGCTGCGCCAGCGCATTCGAACAGAAAGAAACCAATGCAACGGAAGGGTTGGCTGCATGGATGGAGTCATGAGATCGTAAGATGTGTGAATGTGTATGTTGAGCATGCCATAGGAATTATGAAGCCCAATTAGGGCGAAGCAATAGAGTAAAGAAATAATGATAGTTGGATGGAGAATCGGGCTAAAAGGCGACGATCGTGTCAGAGGTAAGGGATGACTGATGGAGACAAGACATGCTCATCGAAGGCCGTTGACCACACTGTATGGTATCCAGAAGGCTATGACACGACGTGGCCATGTGATGAAGGTACAGGGGGTACGTATCGATGCGAATCAAGGCCAAATGTAGGTGTTCCCGCTTCAGACCGTTCGGCTATTGTAGCCGTAGGTACTAACGTTCCGTTGAGTGATTGTGCGATTGTTCGGTCTGTGTCGTCTGTGGCAGTACTAACGGTGGTAACAGGCTGATTATGGGGGTAGTACGACAGCCGTCGTGAAGTGGAGAAATCGTAAACTGTGAACCTGCGAAAGATCGAAGTTCAATTCAACATTGACCTCGCCTCAAAAGCAACGGGTGACATACTGTTCTTCAAGTTGTCGAAGCTCCGGTTTCATCTTGTCAAGGTCAGGATTCGCTTTTCGCTTCGAATGTGTCAAAGGCTTTTCGACCATCAGGAATTCGTCAAGCTCGTGTGACACATCGAAGTTTGCTTTGTCCATCTGGGCGTAAATAGGGATAAGAACTAGAATGGTGAGCCAGGAGGAGGGGTTACAACTCACATCTGGAACAAATGGAGGTTGGCTTTCTTTGTTTTCTAGATCGTCCCAATTGATAGAATCGAACCAAGGGTGTGTTCGAATGTCCTTGAGCCCCTGCCCGTCGGCCCGACACCCGAGGCGTTTCTCGGGATCGCGTTCGATAAACTGAATTGTATCTCAGTCGCTGAACTGTCAATCGCTGGATGTAAAGTCTTACCCCTTGGAGTGCTAATATCCCTGCTTCACTGCAACGCGAGCTTGCACTTTCGGGAAACTTCAGGGAATCCTTCAGTATGGATTGAGTCATTTTATCAGCGCTCCGGCCATCGAAAGGTCTTCGGTGGAAGAGGAGCTCGTAGGCTGTAATGCCTAGGCTCCACCAGTCAATATGCCATGAATAGCCTTTTCTTGATACAACCTGAGGCGCCATGTAAGCCATGCTTCCAGCGACACTTGTATGTTGTCGGCGGTCTGAGTAGTGGATGGCGACATTGAAATCGGTAATATGGGCGTGTCCCATTGCGTCCAAAAGAATATTATCTGGCTTCAGGTCCCTTCAAATATCGTTATTAAGGAATAGATAGCTGTGTGAATAGGCATACCGATGAATTATCCGCTGGCGGTGAAGGTATTCTAGTCCACAAGAGAGTTCGGCCATCCAAAATCGTACAACGTTCTCAGGTATGTGGCCTCTACGTTCCAGATGAACTTGGGTAGTCGTGAGTCAGACGAAAGGTAAGGAAACAGCATTCGCATACATCGCAGATCTCCTCCTAACATGAGGTCCAACACAAAGAAACAGTTTTCGTCATCTTGGAAGGCATAACGAAGGTTGCATATAAACGGGTGATCGATCTACACCGTTGTTATAGTCAGTCCGCTGATATACAAGGTTACAGGGCATGGCACACCTCTTCCAGAAGTCTTCGTTCCTGTATTATATTTGCAACAGCTTTCTGGCGTATACATCGAGACTTGTCGATGTATTTGAGAGCGTAAAGTTTTTTGGAGCGTTTATGCTCGACGACCCGCACCTGCATTCGTTAGTGGCAATAAATCTTCAGATGGGTATCACACACCTTGCCAAACGCTCCCTTGCCGACCGCCCGATGAAGGTCGAAATGGTAAAGAGTCACCTCTGTGTCAAAATCGACGGGCTCAGTTAAACAGCAGCATACGCCTCCCATGCTCAGAGCCTGAAGACTGAAGGTCAATGGAGTAGGTTATTAGAGAGGGGAATACAAGGATGCCGAAATCGGGGGTATAGAGAATGGAAGGAGAACGACTTTGTACCAGTGATGGGATATGGCGGGCGTCAAATCCCCTTTGATCCCTGTTTGGCATTTCGCCGGTCCTTCGCCCTTGATCACATCGCAACAAGACAATAGCTACCCGAGACCGAGTGCAAATTCAAATTCAGTGAGCATGCGTCCATGAAAGACAAAAAGAAATTGGAGCAGGAGGAACAGCGATATATATTCGAATTTTGCGCTATTCCCTTTGGGTGAAGCCCCTTGCAAATTCCTGATCTAGGCAAGGCTCTGTGATTGCGACCGAACGAGGTAATTTAATCTATCGCCGGCTGCTGGGAATCTACATACAGACTTGTTCAATGCGAGGATGTTCGGGTGCCATAACAGCAGGTGTTAGCACTGTGTTGACGCCTGCCACAAGGCCACTTGGACATGGACGGCGGTGACAACGAACACCAAGGTCTGCTGGCACCGACACCAGAAGTCCTTGGCTCAGTCAAAGTGTATCCTTTGATACCGTCCCTGAAAAAGGATGTTGTGGTATGTCAGCTTCACATCTTTGTCGCTTCCCTGGCTTCTGACAAAGTTTTCCTTTCTCAGAAAACAATTGGCAAGTGACCGCCATGTTCTCTGGCCACCCTATGCACTCATGATCCTCCTCCGCCCACAGATAGCGCCCTGAGCTGGGAGTCAGTTCAACTTTCCCAGTCAAGTCCAAACACTCACTGATTCCGTAAAGCCAATTGACAGCGTCTGACATCAATTTCAGCATCGTACGCCCGATTGTTCAGAAGTATGCCCGTCTCAAGAATATGGCGACCGTCTACGCGTGCCTCGTTGTGCGGTCATATTTCCTCTCAGCATGCGAGGTCGACCTTGCCTATGCGGGCGTTATGTACTCGCGGGCAATGCTTTGCGAGATCCTCGCCATGAAGCTTCTCAGTCACTTCGCGTCTAACGATATACAGCTTGTCGCCGTTTTGACAACACCATGGAACCCACTTGCAGGTGCGACCTCCGAGATTGTGGACCAAGTCAGGCTGGCAGTGGGAGGAAAGGAAGACGAACTGGCCCAGAGTGCCCTCGAGGTGCGTATCCTCCAACTACTCGACTATGCTACTAAGTGAAGCAAAAGATGGCCATTGCAACGAAGGCGAAAGCTTTCTTCGCAGCCCCCGTGACGCAGAAAGTTGTGAACGACATGTATTATGGGAGAATCGTCTTCACTATATTCGGACATCGGTCGATCTTGAGAGATCATTACAAATCTCGCGCCATTGAACTGTACGACTCAAGCAAGTCGCCATTTATCGATCACTATCGGCAAGAAAATCCGCTGAAACTGTTATAATGTGTCTAATTGACTATGAAGGTTGCGGGTGCCATTTTACAAAAACATGCTCGAGTTTTTGAACTTCGCTTGTCTTCTGATTACCTTCGTCTTATGTCTTTCGAGTCAGCATTTCTTGTTTGCTTGTGCCAAATACCGACTCACTCTCAGAAATTGTGCTTGTCAGCTCAAGACTCGTCGAAAACCACGCCTTATGAGGTCCTCTTCATTGTCTTTGCGGCCGCCTTCACATTAGACGAATACTCTGCTGCCACAGAGCATGGGTGGATCAGTAAGTCATTGTTTCTGGCCATCGAATTAAGTGGCTTGACTCCACAGCATGTAGTTTACATTGCCAATGTGAGGCCGTCTTACGGCTGCTATGAACCTCTGGAAGCTTATTTGAGCCATTGAAAAGCTATGGAATGGCTTTGATTTTACATTCATAGTGATATTTCTTGCGTACATTGGGCTACGGTTCAAGGGAATCAGCGACCAAGATAGTACGGCTAATACATCGCTCTTCAGCCACTACACTAACATCTATGATTAGTTGCTACTTCAGAAATGGCGTTTGATATATTGTCTTGCGGTGCTTGCATACTGTTTCCGAGGTAAGTCATCTCCACCCTCCTTCAGGTAATCTTTGACCCTGTCTTCTCGAGGCTGGCCTTCTTCGCAATCTCAAATAATGTCGTAATCTTGTAAATCATGCCACAACTTTTTTTTTGCATTGCTTTGTCGCTTAAAGACATTTGCAGGTCCTTGCGGGCGATGGTGTCTCAATTCGTGTTCTTCATTGGTATTGCATCTGTCTGTTTTTCGGGGCTGTTGTTTACCTTGTGGACGCTCTGTGAGTTTACATACATCTTTGCCCTCAAGGATCTGCTAACAATATTGGCTGTTCGCTAGCGCAAGGCGAGTCGGAGCCTCGTACGATGACGTCCATCGCCTGGCTCATGACGCAGATCTGGTTCGGCAACACGTCGCTCAGCTTTCGTGAGGCGTCGAGTTTCCACCCAGTCTTTGGTCCAATTTTGATGGTCATCTTTGCGGCGTTGTCGAACACACTCTTAATTACGAGTCAGTGGTATCTTTCATTTTGTGGCTCGCTCTTGAACCTAACATCCTCCAAGTTTTGATTTCTTTGTTGTCCAACACCGTTGCCGCAATTCAGCAAGTAAGCCATTTACATTCGGCGGGTTCTTTGCTTGCTCACATGTTGTGGTGCATAGAATGCTACCCAAGAAGTAGGTTACTTTCACATAGGTTTTGCGAAATGTTTCTCAACTCTCTACAGTACCTGTTCCAATTTGCTATTGCGACAATGGCAGGGTAAGTACACCCATCGATGAATTACTATGCCCTTCTGACTGGCTCCTTCCCCAAACAGTGTCAAGTCTGACGCTCTTTTCTCCTATCAGCCGCCGTTCAACATCCTCGCATTCATAATCCTCAAACCCGCCTCATACGTTCTGTCACCACGCGCCCTCCATACTTTCAACGTCTTCCTAATCAAGTTGACAAGTTTACCAACCCTCCTGGCAATTGGCATCTATGAACGTTACTTTGCTGCTGGCATGAGATTTGCAGATACACGACGGGAGGCTGCACAATCATTCTTTAAAAGCTTGCCACGTCATATCAAGTATATGCCCCTCGTTGAAGCACTCGTTGGCCCCTCCTGCAATGATATTTACGACGCAATATTCGACACCGACGTGCCTAGCGAGTTGGATCCATTTGACGACTCAGATGATGATGACATCCCGATCCTTCGATCCTTCCATTCTCGGGAAAGTATAGCGGCAGCGGTCCCCCTGACACCTCGCCGGAGACGGGTTCGTTCAAGACCGCCCTCAGTTCGCCGGTCGCCACGACCGGCGCTGAACTTGAATTTACCCTCAGCGGAGCCCCTTCTATCTGCAGAAGCACCCATAACCGAAAGTAGGAGCCCTCTCGCCATGCTTTTTGGATCCCGGATGCCTTCTGCCGATGGGACAGCCAGCATTGCAAGGACTGAGGCGGCGGTCAAGCGTGTAGAAAGTATGGTGGAGGATATTCGGCACCTTCCGGTGCAAAGACTTAAGGAGGAAATGAAGGATTTGCAGGTACGTCTTGATTGATTACTGACTTTAAAAGCCTGAAATGACACACACAGGAACGGCAAGCTCGCATTGAGAATCTCCTACTTGTGCTGACGAGAGGCATGAGAAATGAAACTCCTCCGCCTCGCAGACACGAAACGACTGCCTAAGGCGTATTGGATAGTTTACTTTGATCGTTCTTTTAGGTTTTTTTGGAACTTTGAATTGTTCCTCTTTTTTTGCTCTTTTCCAGTAGATCACCCTGGTTTTAATTTGAGTGGTTTCGATGTGCCAGTTTGCGGTGTACATAGCGTGGGAGGCCCGATCGTCAGCTCACTATGCATTACCCTAAGGTGTTTACTAAGCCTGCTATAAGGTGCTTAGCAGTCCTCCAAACGGCCCGAACACCTGTAGGTTCAGCATATATGAGGAAACTGAGTTTGAGCCGATCCTTTGTTACTTTCACCTATTATCTTATCAAGTATCATATCTACACTATCTTATCTATCGCAAATCTCCGAAGGTCACGAGGTGTCATACATGCTTGCATGAATGGCATCAGGTCGAAGCAAACATATGTACACAAACGCGTGCTCTTCAACTCAGTCGCGGGCCTTAGATTATTTGCAGTTGAATTTAGGCTGGATCATTTTGCTTGAAGTGTGTATATTCTTGGATGTACCTTGGACTCCGATTCACAAGCTCCTGAAGGTATTGCTATCTAGCTTGGTTTAGAAATGCCACCTTCAACACCCTCAGGTCAACAATATGCCGTTCCAGGCATGCCACACCTCTCTCCAGCAGCTTCTCGCCACCGTAGCTCAATTGGCTCTTCTTTTTCTTTTGGACCGCAACATCTCGTTGATTCGTATCTCGATGGTAATACAAGTACGGTTTCCAATCCTCTGGACCCGAATCAGTCAGTACTTCCAGCGTCCCCAATGAGATCTTCACCGCGCCGGCCCAGGAGAGCGAAAGAGAGCACAGGTCGCCAACATCCGCTTGCGAACGACACCACCGACGTGTTCCAGGAGTCAGAGGATGATGTCAATGACGAGGATGAGTACGAGTGGGGCATGGTAGATCGAATGCGGCTTTGGAGGCACGACGCGTTAATGCAGCATTTATACGAAACTGCTGCTTTCTGGGGAGATAAAATTGTTAGCTGGACGAGTATGTCGCGTCGCATTCTTTTCAAAAGGTTCGAGCTACTAACCGAATGCATCCACAGACGACCCGAATGATGCCTTCTGGTTGGCTCAAACATACTTCATGACTCACCAATACTCTCGAGCCGAGCGACTCCTCACACGACCTTTTTCTACGTCACCCCCAAAACGTGCATCATCGCCACCACCTGCGAATGGCCATCTGTTTCCAGATGTGAAGGGAAAGGGGCGAGAACAGGACGTTCCTCCCCCGCTTACATCACTTCCACGACTTCCTATGGGTCCTGGCGCGATGATTGAAGTACCAGAAGAGGAGCAAGATCGTGTTTCGAGGCTAGTGGATATGAGCGTGGCCTGCCGATATCTTGCTGCTCAATGTCAGGTAAGTGGGGCGATATCTCAACGATTGGTTGCTCAACTCCTGTAGGTTCGGCAAGGTAACTGGGCAGAGGCCACAGAAATGCTTGGAGAAGCGAATCCGTTCCGTGATTCTGGTTAGTTGTTGTGATATGAAGAGAGCTTATCAAAAGCTAACACGAGCCTATAGGTAGAAGTGGGCCGGCCATACCGAATGTCGATGGAGGGATTAAGGTCTATTTCTCTCTCATACTCTACCGTTGAACAATGAGCTCATTTAGAAGCCAAGGTCGAAGCCTCCATGTGCCATCTTCGTGGCATTTTGATGCTCAAACTCAACCGAGGGGACCAAGCAAAGCAATGCTTCATGGAGGCCCTCGCTCTGGACGTCAAATGCTATGATGCATTCGACCAGTTAGTGACCGGTGAAATGATGACTCCCGACGAAGGTGTGTCTACTGCTAGGGATTGTCATATTCATCGAGCTTGACTTCTGAGCAACTAGAATGGGAATTCGTACAAAGCTTGGAGTACAAACAGCAGACTCCGCAAGACGCAGAGTTCGTGCAGCTCATTTATACCTGCCGGTTACGGAAATACAAGCATGCCACTGAACATGCCTTGACACGGAAACGTTTGGTGGATGAATACGGCCTAGGCGACAATCCCGACGTATTATACAGCTTTGCGGATGCACTGTACGCGAATTTCAGATGGGCAGATTGCTTCGTGATCACCTCTCGGTTTATCTTCTTTTTGCCCTTCCGATTCATATTATTGACCTACTAACACCATTAGGATTCTGGGATTGGTATCGATACACAACTCGACAATGCCGCTGCATATAGCGTGCATGTACCATCTTTCGCACCTACACTCAAAATTGTTCATTCTTGCGCACGAGATGGTCGATCGCGAACCTGAAAACCCTATCAGTTGGTATGCAGTCGGAGTGTGGTACCTAAGCGGAGGGAAATGGGCGCAGGCCCGCCAATATTTCAGGTACAATATTCCTTTTGCTATCCGAGTTCCCTCTGACCATATATACAGTAAAACTTCACTCATGGATCCTCGGTTTGGCCCTGCTTGGATTGCTTTCGCTCACACGTTTGCCCTCGAGGGTGAGCATGACCATGCTGTAACCGCGTACTCTACCTGCGCCAGAATGTTTACTGGGTACGTCGGCCACCTGAAATCTCCATTTGTCAAGGGAAAACCTGATGGATACTCTAGTTCACACTTGCCGTTGATGTTCGTTGGGATGGAGAATATCATGCTCTCCAACCATGCCTTAGCGGACGAAGCTTTGAACGCCTCGAATACTATGTGCGATGGTGATCCTCTGCTTGTCAACGAGATGGGCGTGATGGCGTTTAACCACGGCAAGTAAGTACCTTTTCCACAATCATTTTCCGTGACTGAATGCTCTGCTGAAGTTTCCTGGGAGCAATGGAACTCTTCCGGAAGGCACTTGATTTAGCCCAAGTAACGCAAAGTTCGCAGAAAGCTTGGTCGACGACCTACCTAAATCTCGGAACATGTTACCGTAAACTGGGGTGCAGTCTTCACTCAACATACACCTTCTGTTTCGTCTACTGATGGAGTCTGTACAGGCGTCTAGATGAGGCCAAGGAAACATATCAAAGGGTGTTGGAGCTTGATTCGCGACATTCCGTGGCACTGGGCTTTCTCGGCCTCGTATATCATCTTCTAGGGCAATACGACAACGCAATAGTGAAGTATCACGAGGTCTGTAATTATCTGCTGTGCCATAATGACCTCGTATTGACTTGGCTATTTATTGTACGACAGGCTCTAAGCATTGACCCCATTAACCCACATGTCCTCGAGCTCTTGAATATGGCGCTTGAGCAAAACATCACCAGGGCACCTTCCCAGGTTGAAACTTTAGAGCTCAACCGGACGATACAGGTTCTCAGGGATAAGTACCATCGTTCGAAGGAAGCTGAGCACAAGGGAAAGGATAAGGGGCCTCGAGACGTGCCGTCGGATGTGGGAGCGGATGGTGACGAGATGAACCTGGGTTGATCGACACTGTGAATCCTAATGCCATGCGAGCAGTGCTAGTAAACGGTCATCGCTGCGACGCGTGTATCTGAGCACTAGCCTCTTTCGCTGCCGTAATGATTCTGCGATCATGCATGAGCGTGGTGGCCTGACCAGCGTTATCAGGGATCAGTACGTCCACTCTTCCATAACTTGCTGTGGACGCCTCGACAGAATGGCAGCGTTTCGAATGACCCGTGATACTTCTCGTTGCTGTTCTGTTTCTGTGCCCATCGAGACGTGTTTCCGAATGCCCAGCGTTCTGACGTTCCTATCAGAGACGAACTTGATGAAAAGAATGAGCTACTTGCAGACGGCATGCCTGCAAAAAGATTAGCTGTGTTGCATGAGCTGAGTTATCTCAACTAACCAAGACGTTAGACAAAATGAGCGGAACAGGTGTTACAATTGCTCCTCCGAACTCTATGCCCCTAGAAATCGAATGAGTCGGCAAGGAAACGCACTGACTTCTGTGTACTCACGAAAAGGCAGCTACAGCGGATGTAATGTGCAGTACACTCATGAGCACAAATGCGAAAAGGCCTGAGCCGGCATCTCGAGTTATTCGGGGAGCTCGTGTTTAAGCCCGTGAATGCTCACCTTGTGACAGAAATGTTTTGCCCAAGGAACCTTGAAACCCACGAAGGTAAATGCAACGCTGTGGGGCCTATTAGGATGCATCCACTTCCGAAACAGATGAAACTCTTACCATGACGATTGAAAACATGCATAACAAGTCGATAAGGAATGCAGACAAAAACAGTATCTAAAAGACGATCACGATTAATATCTTGATAAAAAAACAAAAATAAAGTCAAAACGAACTCCAGTCCTGGCGCCCATAGTTAGGTTTCGCCCCTGCGAACTTCCAAGGCAACCAAATTTGACACCATTTGTCAGGGGCGGCTCTGTGAACAATAATGAATTTGCTAAGTATTGCGTTGTGGATTCGTAAGCTTACCACTTTCTACACCAATTGCAAAGACCCATATCTCCAAACACACTAAGAATAGGTAGGAAGTTACGAGGTATAAGAGAACGCTGCTCTGCCTTCCTGTAAATGCCCATGCCCTGGCCATCATTACCGCTTGTGGTCAAGATCCAGTTAACCAACGCGTCAAACTCCATGGAAGATACTAGCTTACCCTGTGCAGTAAGTTGCTGTGTTTTGTTGCTCTAAGCTCTCATTGAGGTCCAAATAAGCTATAGAGTACGTACGTATGGGATCATGAGAAAGTACACCGGCGTAACAACATTTTTGCATAGTTGTGGGCTGTGGTTCCATACAAATGCCCAGATAGAGAAAGGCCAGCACAGAAGAGGATAGTATCTGCAACATAGGTATGCGATTTTGACGGAATTCCAGCGTGCCCAGAAAATCTGGGGAGCGAAGCAAGATCAAAGTTACATAAGAAGCTTGTTTGGAAATTAGGAAGAGTGATCATGAAGGACAAACCAATTTGCATTCATCATCGAGTCTAAAAAGGTTACAAGGATAAGAAAGCGCGAAGCTTCCACGCAAGCAAATGGCGAAAACTCACGTTGCAACCCATTCGCAAAACTGGATAACATCTTTGATGAGAAGGTTTCGATGATGAGTTTGCGTCAGACTTGGTAGGAGTATACATACAGACAACTTGAACAAGCGTTAGTTCAGTGCTGAACGTATCATCTAAATGGTACCTACTAAGAACGATATAACGGCCCCTGTGAGGATGGAAGTCGTTTAGCATGACAAACTGTTGCAATGGCGTAGAATAGCATACATACACTTGGATGTTATGACTTGCCACAGTGGCAGCAGCGAGGGCTGAGTTGGTGCTCATGTATCTTGGTAGCAACGAATCATGAAACGAGTTGTTTTTATACTGAATGAAATAAAGAAACGCCTTCAGGTTCGGCAATCGAAAAAAAAACAGGTTCGTGGATTCTAAATGGCAACTAAACTGTTTTTGAGACTCAGTTTCGCTGAGTATGTATTGAAGATGGGATCACTCGCTTGGCCGGAACAGTCCATACACAGGGGTATTGCAGGGGCGTGAAACGGGAGGATGGGAGCAAGTTGACCTTGCCCAACCCATGAGCAGTTTGAATCTTGAGGTCAATATGAAAGTTGAGCCTCAAAATCCCTCAATCATATAAGAGAGTAGTGCAGGCCCAGGTGCCACAGGTCAGCAAGGCTGAGCATGGTATTTCATATGTACATAGAAAGACACGGAAATTGGTCAGACTGACGCGCCATCATTGCATTGTAGCTCGCAGGGCTGAGATCGGGCCCGTATGGTCGAATACATTCGCTATCACAGTACCACTCAACTGCGATCATCATTAGTTCAGTAAGGGCGACGGCGAATAGGGGTTCACAAAAGACTCAATTGTCATTATAAACCACAGGAGCAACCTAGATAACAAGTAACCCACGTCTTGGACATTCCAGGCCCATAATTTGATGCCCTGGAGATATCCGAATCATTTAACCCTCCACCACCAGTAATTGGAGCCGGGCGGCGCGTCGTGACGCAAGAGACGCCACCCGGGAATAAGGAAAATGAAGCGTTCTAGACTCTGGTGCGTTCTACGTTCTCTCTGGTCACGAAGACGTGGTACAGTTAAATAAATAAGATCTTTAACGATACTCAAAGTAACATGGTTTCGAGCCCTTTAAACTCATTCAAACAGCGTGCCTTGTTAAAACGTGAAGGGTAGGCTGCTAGCTTGTTCGCCGTTGGATCAATCTCCAGCACCGGTCTTCATGAGTCCTCCGTGACGTATATTCTCAAGCGCCCATGCATCCAGAACTTGATCACAGGAGATCATTAAACGACAGATTGCATCCGTTGAAAAGTCAAGAGCTGTCTGCGGTTCAAAATTTAACAGTGATTGGGGCGGAAGTGAAATCATATGCATCACCTAGGCAATAGATTACATGTCTATGCCGTAGTGCCTAGTATCGTAGATAGAAATTCTTGGGAAAGTATGGCGTAACATAGCCCACCGGCCAGAAATGAAGAAGTTCTCAGGCTTGCGATATCCGGCTGGAGTCTCGTAGATATGTCCTTGTGGCAGCGTTCAAGATAAAAGTCGCGGTTTCAGATGCGGTTTATTCGAGAGATTCATTGACAAGGAAAAATAACATGAATGTTGAAGCATAGTGATGAAAATCTGGAGTACGTAGAATCAATAACTCGGTGACATGAAGGGTATGGTGTACTGCGAATTGGACTGGGAATTTATGCGGAGGTGGTTGAGCGAGATTATGATATCATCGTGGAGATGATAATCGAATTTATTGTCGATCTAAACGCAGTTGTAGTTCGGGTTCCTCGCGTGCGAAAGGGACTACTTACAGGACTTTCTCGTGTGCCTTCGATGGTGAAAGTGGCCTCACCCAGATCGATCCATGAACGCTGTGGGACGAATAGAGATTACGATCTGCGGCCAGCTGTCCCTCTTACAACTCTTCTGCCACCATCATCTCCGCACTGCTCATTGCTACTCTGGTGATCATCCTCCTTGACCTCCTAGAACAGTTGCACCACTGCCGTTGCTGGCAATCCCCTCCAGGAGGTTCAATCCCCATCGCTCTTTCGTCGAGAACTTTGGTGGCGTCTACCTTCTCTTCCTCAGGCTCAAATTCTTCAGGAAGCCATAGGAGTGAGCAGGTGAAAGGAGGCTCAGATCGCTTCCCCAGGTCCACAAACGACGCTCAACATTTTCCGACACTTTCCCGTAGACTATCACATATGCTATCTGGTTCTCTGCAGACTCGGTGGCGTTCAGGTCAAAGCCAGAGTGAAGGGAGAAGCGTCCGCGGTGATCATAATCCTTCAGCAACCTTCCTTCTTTGCTACGACCTGTGCGTAGGTCTTATCAGGAATGACAGCGAAGCCTTTGGTTTCCAGGTCTGGCGCGTCGTTGCCGGGTGGGGTTGTTGCTTGTATGGGTTTATTATGGTGCTGGTTTGAATGTTTGCTTGAAAAGGGGATACAAGAGACAAAAGTTGCACCACACGATTGAGTGACTCTGGGACTCAGATGGGACATAGAGTGCATAGAGGCCTGACAAATAGGACATTCCACGTCATCATCGGCTATACTAAGCCATATAGCTCGAAAATAAACTATGGCTGGCTGCTCGCCCTCCAATGGAACGCAATATGTGCAAATCGATGGCCCAGGCGCCAGATAAATGCCAGGTGATCGTTAGGACATAGAGGTTCTGCAATCCGGTAAGTCGTGAGATAATAGTGCAACATCTGGATTCGACAATCTGGATAATAGTACTCGTCGAGTTACGAGACGTGCAGAGTAGTTGGGAGGGAGAGAAACGACTCAAGTATAATATCACGTGACCGTTCACCCCATTAGCGACGAGGATCATCATCGATGCGGCGGAAAAAGTTTTGACAAGATTATCGATTGTTGCCGACCAAAATTTTGTTCAGCGTTTTACAGTTGCAATCATCTTCGACTCGGCAAAAGTCCCCTGTTATCCGCCCGCCCTTCGTCACTTCGAGTCATATCTGTTCACAACGCACGTGCAGAGCAACGTTGAGACTTGAAGTGGATATGTTGAACCACTGGGACTGTGTTTTGGAGTACTTCGGTCGGTTGAAGGAATGCCCTTGACCACAACCACAGTGCACACTGTTGCTGTTCACCTCCTCGCGACTTTTAACGCTTCTTCCTCGGATAAGCGTTGCTTCGGACCGATAAATGACATGCGGTGTTGCTGACCGATGTTCTTCCACCACAAGGGGAGGGAGCAAGGGCGCCTTTCTTGATTCGACTCTTGCCAGCAAGACATCTGATAACTGCCAGTTTCCCTCCGGCAAAGTATCTTTTCGTTGCTTTGATTCTGTGTGAGTAATTGCATCCTTGAATATGAGTTGTGACTCAGGCAGGTGCTATTAGACATTATACAGTGGTACACGATCGGCAAGATAAGGGGGCTTGGGGGATATGCATGGTCAAGATAACGAGATCAAGGTCCATGTTATAATACAGGCTTACAGCCGGAATATGGTGCATACAGACGAGGAACTGTCGGTTTGAGACGGAGAAGGGGAGGAAAAGTCCGTGGAAGCATGGTTCGAGCGTAGTCGATATCCAAAGCTTCTCAGGTAAGCATGGAACAATTGTAATTATTGAAGGCAACTTACAGATGAATCTGGCCTTTACTTAGATTAAGCAGTCGCCTTCAAGCCCATCGCACGAGCACCGGCGCCGAATCCCCCTTCCCATCCGATGAATCTCTCAGAGTTGTCAATCTCCTTCGCGCTGGTAACTGGGTACAAGTCCTCGTCCGACCAAGACCGCGCGATCCCCTTGGTGCGCGCCCACACCGTGATAAACAATATACGTTTGAGTTTCCGGTTGAGGAAAAACCAGTGCGATGACCAGAGGAGGGCACCGCGGCGCTTCATGCGTATGTGGGGGTACGTGGAGGTGGGGGAGTCCTCGTCAGAGAGATAGTCGGGCTCCTTCCGCGGAGCAGGCATCGGTATTGTGTGCACCTCGCCGTAGGACCGGGGCTGTGCCTCGTCGATGTCGTAGTCGTCGAACTCAAAGGCCCCGTCATCGTCGGACGAGTCTTCGTCGGCGATAGAGGCTATGTCGTCCTCGTCGTCCGACAGATCGTTGGCGTGCGGGTCAGAGTCGATCTCCGGGGAATAGGAGAAGACTTCGCACTCGGAGAGACCGATGACGTCGTTGATGAGGCGGAAGAGTGTAGGATGTGTGCCTGTTACTATTGGTGGGGGCGCGAGAGGACTGGAGAGGACTTGTTGGTAGGGCGAAGAGGATGTGGGCACTGATGATGGGAAGAAGTCGGCTGACGTTGGTGGGTATGATGAGTAAGTGCGGGGTGCGGTCATGCCAGCGCGGTGTGGTGCAACCAGAGTGTTGCTGAGTGCGTTGAGGACGCTTGCGCCGCTTTCCTCTTTGTTGAAATGGGAGGGGCGGACGTCGGAGAACTCGTAGTCAGGAAAGGCGATATTGAGGGTAGCGATAAGGAGGTAGAGGGTTTTGCGGGAGGCATGCTTGTCGATGGGCCCGAAAGGGGTCATCTCGCTCTCGCGGTCGAGCGCAAGCCATGAGGGGAGCGGCGGCGAGTGGGAGACCTCGTCCTGGTAGGCGTGCTCAAGAGTCTTGAATAGCTTCTTGTCGCGTTTGACATTCTTGCAGCTGTACGCCTCCATTCTTGTATGGACCGAGCATTCGGGGCCTTCGTGTGTGAGAGACTGAGCCAGCCGCGACAGGGCTGGGTTCTCGATGAATTTCATTGCGGCGATGGTGGGGAAGAGAGAACAAGTCGCCGCAGTGGAGCTGCCCGTTGTTTGTTTGTCAACGTCCTTTGCCTTATCCGGCCAGGTGGCGTCCCTCACGCAACTCAAACGTGCTTCGGAGGGACTGCAACGGATCTTGTAGCGATATTAATGTTGGCTGCGCAATGAAGGCAGTGGAACGTTCACAGTCGAAATTGGCACGGTGAGGTCAAAGTTCTATTTATTAGTCTCAGAAACAGGTAGTATATATACCACTCCAATGAATCGCGATAGAATATCCTGGACACACCAATATCGAGATAATTCATGGCGACAGGCGTTGGACTAAGAACTGGAGAACGGTTTTGCATAGGACTCCATGCCACACCCAAGCCATGGCCCAGACCTGACCATTGTTCAGCCAGCTGCATGCAGAAAAGATAATCACAAGGAAAAACACGCTGTACAAACGAGGAGGCAGAAGAAAAAAGGCATGGTGTGCATTTTTACACCGATACACGTTGCATGAGCGAGGTGTCCTTGAGGTATGTCATAGGATAGCCGAAGATAACGGAGAGTGCATTCCTATCTCTTGCGACCACTAAAGCCACCTCCAGTTGACGTACCAAAATGCTCTCGCACCACGACAGGCCGGCCAACGCTCGAAACGAGGGGGCGTCAGAATACAAATCAACCACGTTTGGGCAAGATGGGACAGCCTTTTTAGGCGGCTTGAGGGGGATCTGCAGCCCGTCAGTATCCGAGCGCGACCTAATCTCTGGGAGTGGAAGTGGCTTCCCCAGGTGCTGAGAAGTTTGCGTGGAAGGAATGGATAGATTAAAGAATAGTTGAGCCTGACACGGTTCTTTGCTTGTACTGTCTTCGAAAATTTACGCGTTGATAGGTCATCATGCATCATGATGAACAAGAGCATATCGCGACTGACGACTCATCGAGTTGTAGTACGCTGGATGCGTCAAAAGTCTGATGTGCGTGCATGCATGGCTTGAAGGCAGCCAAGTGAGGAAAAACAGATGCTCGTCAAACAATGATTTGAGAGAAACCCCGATCAATGGTCGAAAAGGCTGATCGTCACAAGTGATCGGTAGTGATCGGGTATGAGGAGACTCGGTCACATGGTATCTCATTATCATATGTCACTGAACCTCTTCCCCAACTTTTAAGGACCTGGGTATTCTCTAGCTTTCGCTCGACCAACCCTCTATCACACCCACTCCTATTGTAATGTCAGATATCAAAGTTCCTGGATTCAAGGTATGGTGATTAGAAACTCATGAGAAACTGACAGTTGCTCACACAAGCGCTAGGCTTCCGAACTCATCTCGGGCCTCCATAATGCGTTCGGCACGTACAGCGACACTGAGAAGAAGGCGTTAATCAAGAAGGTAAGTAGGTTTTTGAGACTACTTGGAGTGCCTGGGTCTGACATACGACCGCTTTACCTCCGTAGACGAACGGAATCTTTGAGCTGCAGGTCGCCAATGATGCTAAGGAGACCGCGACTTGGACAATCGATTTGAAGAAGGAAGGAACCGTGTACAAGGGCAGCGCGAAGCCCAAGGCTGATGTGACTATCATCCTTTCTGACGACACTTTAACGGACTTGGCGTCGGGCAAGGTATGAATCTGTTCACCTCGTCCCGGTGCCTGTGTTAACATTCTTATTTCCAACAGCTTAATGGCCAGAAGGCTTTCATGACTGGCAAGCTAAAGACCAAGGGAAATATCATGCTTGCTACCAAGCTCGACGGTGTTCTCAAGGTGATTCGTCCTCCTCACGTCACAGACAGAATTTGACAAAACCATTAATGATAGAGCGCAAAAGCAAAACTCTGAATACGTCCGAGTTGTGTGCATATTCAAGAGGGGTTATGTATTCATGTTCCATATATCCTTTTTTTTATCGAGGACAACAGGGTATGCACGGTCAACTCATGGAGGGAGGGCCGATCATATCTAATTGCGTGTGATATATCATCGAAAAGGAGTGTGGAAGGGAAGAGTCTCATAATAGAGAGAACACTCAGAAGATGTTGCCGAACAACCCACGTTGTCGACGTGGGGCGGGCTGGGGATCTGAGCGAAGTGTGGACAAGCTATTCAGCTGCTTCATGACCTATACGAGTGGTAGTTTGTGAGAAACGGGGATTGAGCGAGGAAGAATGTAGACGGATGCGACGGACCTCTTCCAGCTTGTCCTTGCGTTCTTGCAAGTCCAGATGCCGCCTGACCACAGGGTTTTCTCGTGCGAATTCAACGATCTCACGGCGGTCAAGATCATATAGCAGCCGGGAGTCGATCTCGCGGGGGAACTGATTGATTAATGGAATTAAATAGTTAGCAATGATTGCAGTGGAGCATGTGCATGTGATATGGGCATGACAGCGCTCACCTGGTAGAAAAATTGGTCCAGGAGCTCGATGTTGATGAACATGGCGGATGTGTAAGCTAGCTTGTCGGCGACAACGTTAAGGAAAGCTTCCGGACATAGAACGTCACTTTCTGGGCCGGTGCGGCAGCGTTTAGACTTGAGTGCAAGAAGCCTCAGCTTGAGGATGCTCAGGCGGTCGGTGTAGAGCATGGCGTGGCGAGCTGAGGTGATAAGAATGTCAGATAAGTTTCTCGAAAGCTGAGCTGTATGTAGTTACTCACCATCGATAATCTGTGCTGGGGGATAGCGATACGACTCTGGTGTTTGCTCTGGTTCTTCACCCTCTGCTTGCGGGTTTTCCTGCAACTTCGCCTTCCTCTCCTTCTCTTTCTCCTCCAGTATCTTGACATAGGTGACCAGGCCGCCTAGCCTCCTGCTACCACCGACCTTGTTCCGAATCTCCTTGAGCTTCGTCTCGCACATCGTCACCTCTTTCTCGAAGAGATCAATAGCCCTCTCCCTTCCAAGTTCCCACTCCCTCGGCTCAACTTCAACTTCGTATTTGTAAGGCTTGATGCAGTTCTCAACCTGGTCCGATGTCACGCCGATGCGGTCCCTAAGGATCATGTGCGAGAACTGGATGAGGCGTTCAGATGCGCGTGGGTGGAAAGTAAACGGCTCGCCCGTTGCGATGGAGTCGATGAGTGAGCGGAGACCGTCTGCTACGAGCAGCGTTGAGTCGCGCCCCACGCCGGACTTGGTTAGCAGTGAGGAAGCAGCATCAAGCTTATGTCGCCAGTACGCTTCGACATCCTCTGGTTTCAGCTTGGGATCAGCACCAAGGGTGCCGAGTTCCGGTGCACGTCTGTCTAACCAGTACAACTGCTCGAGGACGTCCATGACTTTGTCGTCTAGCATTCCCTTGAGCTTCGCACGGATGATGGGGCGCTTGAACTGTTGAGTAGAGTCCTTGAAACGCAGCTTGAGCGCGTCCATAGTCTCGGCGACGTAGGATTCGGCGGTAATGCGGCGGTCGTTGTATTGTACTTTGAATTGGTATGTGGCCTCCTCTAACTCGAGCTGCACTGCGTTGGTGATCCCATGGAGTGAGGACGCCATGGAGGACTCGAGGACCTCCATCAGGCGACGGCGTAGAGTGTCTGTGCCGACCATAAATGATGAGGAGTTTCCAAAGACGTCTCTATGACTGCCGAAATAGTCGTTCTCTCCACGTTGGGCAACGAGAGACGATGAGTCCTTCTTTCCCTTCCCAGACGACTTTGCGACGACACCGACATATCCCAGGTGAAGGGGATATCGGTTTCCAGCGAGAATGCCGGCACCTTGCTCAGGAGGCACAAGATCCATCTTGGTAATGACACCAATTGTGCGGAGGCCAAGGGGGTCGACTTTCCGGCTGGCTCTAAGAGCAGGCGAATTGGCAAGATCGACGTCCGCGGCACAAACGGCGAGGATGATGTTGGGTTCGCGGATGTATTTGTCGCAAAGCGCAGCAATTTTCTCCTTCAAACTTTCTGGTTGATCCAAGGACGATATTTGGACATAACCTGGAAGATCAATAAGCGTGAGGTCGGGGACGTTAGGTGAGTGGATGCGGAGGTCGATGGGATCGTTGGAGACGGCGTCGGACGCAGGAACGGCGAGGTTGAGATCGGTCAGTGTGCGCTGGATGTCAGCAAAGTTCGTGATTTTGCCTAGACCCAGGCCAGGGAACTCTCCGTACTCCACGGGAGTTTTGCCATTCTCGGTCGGGGTGTGGATAAGAGTTAGCTCGATAGGGCGACGCGTCACCATGTTGTTGCCTCTGTTGAAAGATCAGCCGGGTAAGGTTTGGGGGGACGACAGACGTACTTTGGGAGGAATTCGTGTCCAACTATAGCCTCGAGAACTGAACTCTTGCCCGAACTTTGGCTCCCAATGACGACGATGCTGGGTAGCTTGAGGGCGTCACTTTGATCGATGCTTAGCAGCATACTTCGAATCTCAATGAGTTTTTTCGTCAAGTGCATCAAGCCATTCTGCCGTGCATCAAGCGAAGGCGAGTCATTGTTTGACTTGGGGTTCTCCGGCGACGACAGGGTGGCAGCGACGAGAGCGGCAATGGCAGCATCATCTTGCGGTGAACGGTTATTCTGTCCAGCATTGTCGCCATCCTCCTCTCCTTCACGCCCTTTCCTTTTTCTCCCTCCCTCAGTTGTGAATAGGTCCTTCAAAAACTGAGGTGTTTCGAGGTTTATATCGGGTAGTTTGACCTCAGGAATACGTGAAGACATCGCCTTAAGGCCGTCTGATGCCGTTTTAAGACCGTCCGAGGCTGTCCCAAGAATGTCGTGAGCCGTGTCTTGTGCAGATGATATCCAACCGCTGGTAGTTCTCCGAAGCTCTGCGTTGAACATTAAATATGTAAAATATATGAGATTGATAGAGGTATCAGACCTTCGAACTTGTAGTTAGCGTATCCAAACCCACCAGCTCCAATAGTGGCACCCGCGATTGGTATCCGAAATGCTCTGGCCACAAATCGCGGTATTGACGAGTAGGATATAGCTCGAATGTGAATATGGCGTAGCGCTGCAGGTGAGGGGGTCGTATATCTCCGTCTAAGAGACCCAGATGCATGAAATGTAGCATATTGACGATGCACGGGTCGAGGCACCTCCAGCTGCCTTCTCGAAATATTGAGACTGTACGCAATTGCCTTATGGGACGCCAAGGCCGCAGAAATGCGCTTTCGGATTGAAGAATACATAACGCTCCTGCTCACTCGCCAAACCAGGGACTGTGATTGGTTTTGTAGCGAGGTTGGCGCTAAGGCCGTTGAGTTATTGGGAGGAGGGGAAATGTTGCGATCAAGTGCCGGATGTATTTCGTGTTGAACAACTTGACATGCCGTGTGGACCAGTCCATGGACCAGAGATAAGATTAGATTCAATGTTTGTACTTACATTCTTCGCGAATTGCCGCATGATATACTGGTTATGAGATGATTTTAATTAACTTTATTGACGAGTGAATGCTTGAAGCGGCAACCAAACTGACCAACAGACATAGATACGGTCACTTGGCATACTATGAATGACTTTTCTTGAGCCCTCTGACCCCGGAGCGTGAGTGTCTGACCCACTTAAGTTGGTTAATAATGATGCAAATGTAGCCCATGCTCGAGTAACACAGAATGCCAGGCTTAAAGTAACTACTAAGCGTTGGGAATTCTTGAAATTTTATCATGAAAGATTGACCCAAAACTGAGCACTGATCTACACAGTGAACCACATCTCGTGAGTTATCAGTGATGATGGGAAGATTAGATGCAACCTGGTGGGTCACTGGTAGCCAGGTAGTTCGTGAACAATTTTTGAAAGAAACCGATTGCCATCTAACAACAATTATCATGTCCCTTGCGCCTCCTCCTGGAATTTATGTCCCTGCTGTCCTATTTTTCCAGGAAAATGAGGACTTCGATGTTCCAGCCATCCAGTCCCATGTTCTGAGGCTTGCCCATGTACGATCATTCTGCCCTCGATCATTCTCGGGTAGCGTTTGAAATTACTAGGGAGGTGTAACAGGAATACTTGTACAGGGATCGAATGGCGAAGCTCAGCACTTGTACGACATTTCAGCGTATCTAACTCGTTGAGTTGACATAAATCCTGAGTGTAGATCTCATGAGGAACGGAAAGAGGCTATTCAACTCACGCGCAAAACTCTCGATGACAATGGATTTCAAACTGTCCTTGTTATCGCGGGCACAGGAGCTCAATCGACGCGCGAAACAAAGCAGCTGTGCATAGATGCAAAGGATGCCGGTGCATCCCACGTTCTCGTGTTGACGCCTTCTACTTGGCCGCCTCAAATGAGCGTCGAAAACATCATTCGTTTCCATCAAGAGGTTAACTTCCCACCTTATGCAGGTGATCGAATCCCTAACCATTTAAATCAAGGTTGCGGATGCCTCCCCCATCCCCGTCATGATCTACAACTTTCCTGTCGTCACAGCTGGCCAGGATCTAGATTCCGATACGATTGCAACCCTTGCCAAGCACCCCAATATCGTTGGAACAAAGTTATCCTGCGGAAACATGGGGAAACTCCACCGTCTTACCACCCGGTTCTCCTCATCGGAGTTTGCTGTCTACGCTGGTCGCTCCGATCTTCTGACCCAGGGGCTTTTGTCAGGCAGCGCGGGGGCTATCGCGGCTCTTGTGAATGTCCTTCCCAAATTGCATGTCAGGCTTTTTCAGTTGTATCAAGAGGGTAAGATTGCCGAGGCAATGGAATTGCAGGGGAAGTTCGCGCACGCAGACTGGGCCATAGGAAGGATTGGGGGAATCGGGGGCGTCAAGGCAATCGTGTCGAAGAACTTCGGGTATGGAAGTACCACTGTTCGCGGCCCTCTCAAAGCCGTGGACACTGAGAGGCTGCATGAGAATAGGCATTACAAGGTAATGGAAGAGGTGATTACGTTGGAGAAAAAACTGTAGTCCTATGGTCCACAAACTACCAGTTAGACATGAATTCCACAGAAATGATTGACTTCATATAAGTTGAGCACGGACAGAATATCTTCGAACAGCAAACGAAAATTCCAGGGTAACGTTATATCATTTCCATCATTTCTTTAATCCGCCATCTTACATTCCATCAGCGCCGTGCATAGTACGATGATTGACTTGAAGTCGCAGTCGACATTGCGGCATTAAAAATGATTGTGTGGCGAGTTGCTGTAGTCGAATCAGTGTGGCCGCTAAGTTTCGGGTTCCGCAGGTTAAGCATAAGCCTGGAGACCATGGTGCTTGAAATGCTGCAGGGATATCAACAGGATAGACTATAGGATACGTGGTTGAAATCACGAACGCATTGGCAAAGGTTGTGATGATTCCTCTTTGATATGGCTGGAGAAATTGGTGGCATCTTGATCGAATAACATACATTAAGTTAACTCACATGTAATGCCTATGGAAGAGGGTGAACCAAGAGAAGGATAGAGTACGACGATACGTACACGAAATGTAATGATGTTCATGAGGCTGATCATTGCCATAATGCTGGGAGTCCAAAACGTCAATGTTCAAGATCTAAGCGCCAAGCTGACAAGGTCACTTGCCCGAAGTAAATTGCGCCTTAGTTTGAAGCAATCATATGAGTACAACCAAAGATGATAAGAGATGTTCAGGCGTACCATCACGGAGTAAGATATGAAACAACGGGGTATCGTTTCTTTTGCCCCGTCTCCAGGACTTATACACGGTCATACCAAAAATGAGGAGGTCGAACAACAACAATCCAATCCACGCGTTTGCCAAGCCTGTACGTGTGCGAGATGATGTGAGAAATAAATATATGGCTCGAAACCTTAGCACTAACGGATTGCACTGAGGAAATTCAGTAATTTTCCGAAGCAAATCGGCATCGTACTTACTCGGGCTTTGACATTGGTGGGACACAGCCAATGTCTGGATAGATCACTACAGGGGGGCTGTCTTTGACCTTGAGAGAGACTGTCCACTAAGCAGCCATGTTGTCGGACTTCTGTAGATTGGGGAAGCAAGGCCAACGCTCACATAACCAAAGACGATAAGAGCGACCCCACACGAGGATATGAACAGAAGCACGCGAATACTTCGGCCATAGAGCGCGTAAGTCCGTACAATGAGAAGAGCTATCAGATTGATATTACCAGTCAGAATCATGGCTCTAAGTGACGAACAAGGCTTACTGCCAACTTACTGCCAACAACGGTTTGGATGGATACTGCCAAGTAATGGTGGTACGAAGTGAGCGTTGCACATCTAGAGTTATCGTTTAGTTCAGTTCTGGGCACTCGAGTTATTTCGAGCTCAATCTCACATCTAAAACAGCGAGATTTATATAGCCTTAACGCACAATTAGCAAAAAGAGGGAGAGTGTACCTGCAGAAGGGGGAAGGTAAGAGGACCTGTCACGGTATTTGAAACGAAGTGCGTACCTGTGCCTTACTTGAGCTTTCCAATGTCCAGTAGTATTGAGCCATGACAGGTATGTAGCCAAAGAGTGTCAGGTAGCGGTTGAGGTAGAATAATGCAGAGGCCCACGAGAGCCGGTTGTACCAAAATCGGTCAACTTCACTGGGGAGTGTCAAGAAATAGTCGTAGTAGAGAATGGCTGGAACATCCCAGTCAACCCTTCACTAGTAATTAGTAGTATGGTGATTCTCTTACTGTAGGAAGCGACGCTCATGGAGATGTTGATATCCCTACATCAGAAAGTAGGTGTTAATGAACTTGAAGACACTAGAGATGTCAATGACGGCACATTTGAGATTGTATGGGATCTGAGGAACTCGCATCTGTGGTAGTACTATCCAACCGTAACAATGACATTGATTAAGTTTGGAGTCAACAAGTTGAGTTTGAGCCAAGTTTGTTCGGGTGGTAAGCCTTGCATGACCCGGTGCCTGGCTGTGCAGTTATCAACGAACGTTCCAACAAGAAGAACGGTTTCGGACAGCTGGCTTCCAGATACAAATCGGATATGTAACCAAATTACACCGCCTCCCGATACTGCTGACGGGCCAATTTTGCCCGTTGATGCAACGTTGATGGGCCATCAAATCGACTGTTCTGCACTCAGTGTTCTTCCTCACGACTTTTTTGCTTGGCCTTCAAGGGTTCCTCTTTTCTGAGTAGAATGAATGGCAAAATCAGGACATGTAGGAAGTGGGGCGGGGCTGGTACTCAGTTTTAAGAAGCCAAGTTGATCTTGTGTTGAATGTTGAGCTGTACGGCGGCGCTTTTGCATCAACCTATGAACACTTGGAAGATGCGGAAGATGCTAAGCTTTGAAAGACTTTTTCAAATGTCAGATCTTTGCGTTTCAATGAATTATTAATTTCTGCTAGCAGTAGGAAAACTGGCTTGCAGCCGAGATTGTGGTGCTGAAATTGATCATGGAGGTGCCTGACAATGCAGAACGTGTGTGCCTACTTGGAAGACGCACGGTAAGTTTTGGGTCGCGAAGGTTGAGCATGAGTCTGGATATCATTGTACTTGAAATGCTACCGAAAACATCGGGTCAGCAACTTCGAGCCAAAGGTTCTGAGTGGAAGCACAAACACGTTGGCAAATGTTGTGATATTTCCCCGTTGGTAAGGCTGAATGTAAGCATCAATGATCTCGAGCTTGAATGTTGAATGATGCGTTAATGTTAAAAGATCTCACAGGTAATGCCTAGTAAAAGTGCGTGACCTGATACGTTAAGGCCGACAACAAATACGTACATGAAATGTTATGATGTTCATGAGCCCGACCATTGCCATAATACTGTGTGTCCCAAGTAATAGTATACATCAATGGCTCCGATCGACAAGGTAGAAGAGGGCGATTAGTCGCTCTTCACTCACCCAAAGTAGATTGCTCCTGATATTCTTTTAGTTGGAGATATATGGGCATGGCGTGATAAACGCACCGTCGCGGAGTAAAAGATGGAACAAAGGAGTGTCGCTCCTTTTACCCCGTCTCCACGACTTGTACACAGTCATACCAAAAATAAGGATGTCAAATATCAGCAATCCGATCCATGCGTTTGCCTGACCTGTGCCAATGACAGGGCGAGAGTGAGCGAACAGGTCATCATCCTTGTTATTTTATCACCAACGGGTTGCGCTAAGACGGTTTAGAACATTATATTGAAGCTAAAACACCGCACTCACTCGTCCTCAGACATTTTGGGAACACAGCCAACTTCAGTATATGTTACCGGAGAAATGTTTTTAACCCCAGCAGCCACCGACCACTTTGAATGCAAGTTGGAGTGCTTTTGCAGATTCCCAAAGGCATGGTTCGACACTCACAGTACCAAAGACGATAACAGCGAGTGCGCATGTAGAGATGAACAGGAGAACTCGCAAACTTTGACCGTACAGTGCATAGGTTCGCACAATGAGAAGGACTGATCAGGCTGGCAAACCCATAGTTCCACAGTTAATGGAAAAGACTTACTGCCAACGAGAGTTTGGATGGCTACTGCCAAGTATTGATGATATGAAGAGAGAGATGTGCAACTAGAAATCGCCGATAGATTCAGTTCTGCGGCCTTCAGAGTTTACATGATCTATCTTACACCTAAAACAAGCTCAAGGTAAGACTGGTATCTATATAACCAGGGGGCTGGGTACGTGCCTGCTCCTTCCGTGAGCTTTCTGAAGCCCAGAAGTATTGGGCCATAACAGGAATATGGCCGAAAAGAGTCAAGTAGCGGTTCAGATAGAACAACATGGATGCCCATGAGAGGCGGGGGGACCAAAATCGGTGGACTTCTTGAGGGAGTGTCAATAAATAGTCATAGTAGAGAACAACTGGCGGGACCATGTTGTCGACTATGAACATAGCTGTGAACAATGTCTGAATCTTACCGTAAGAAACGATACTGATGGAGATGTTGATATTCCTGTGAAGAATAGAGCTTGAGAATGCTGCTTCAAGATACTAGAAAGGTAAACAACAGTACATTTGAGCTCGTGCAGAAGGACTGGAATCTGTAGTGCTGTCCAACATCGAGTTTCTCTTCAACGAGCTAATGTAGCGGTTGTGGCACAATGGTCAGTTATACACCGTATCAACCTCGCATGATCATGGAAGCAGTAAAGGTGAGCGATAAATTATGAAACGGCGAGGTTCCCTAGATATAAGTCCTGTTAACTCAACGTGGCTCATCAGTAGCACAAACAATCTGTCGTAGGATGCGAACGAGCCGGACTGAAGACTGAGACTGGTGATTGCGGATTCGCAACGACCATAATAGTTGATGGTCATCAACGTCCAACGATCAGCTTTGGAATTCCTCGCTGCATTCATAACCATAGAGTCGAATAGACGCATTATAATGCTAATCCGACCTCAATTCTTAGATGGCTGCGCCTGCTGAGAACTTACACAACTCTTCAGAGTCTTTTGAACCTCTCCTGAACGCCATCCTATCGTGAGTCTCCATCCGCACGAATGCAGGCAACTGCCAATGGTACAAGTCAGGGCTTCGAAATTAAATTGCGAACCAATCTTGGAACTCAAGTTGCATGACCGACAATGTCGGCGGTACGATGTCCATCAACCAAATAACTACTGCGGGGGAAGCCATGAGGGTCTATCTTTATTAAAACGGATGTCTCTTTTCAAGTAACTTAATTGGCAGGTACTTACTAATGTAAGCTGGACAGTGGGCGCACTCATTGACCTGTCAAGAAATTTTTAGTGGAACAGCGATGGGGAAGATAAAGTGGGCTGAATCAGATTAGCTGTCTACGAGACCTTAAATCTTGCTCGCACGCCGGTTCGATCCGAATCTCTCGTGAGAGAAACCCGCTGTGAGAGAACCACCTTTTAAGACATGCATATCAGGCTGAAATATTTCGTGTTTTTCAGATGAGGGATATTACAACATGATCAGAAACTAGGGTCCAAGAATCAGCTAAAATTTTCCCATCACAAAGATACCACTTACCAAGAGATAACTCGTGTAATTATTTAAGCTAAAGCTTGACTTGTCGTTGCCATCGTTGTCGTTGCGTTTGATGCATCATAGAACTCCATCACTGTTGAAAGGACTGGGTAGGTGGAACGCGTAGGCATACGAGCCGCAAGTTTCGGGTCGCGCAAATTGAGCATGAACCTGGACATCATCGTGCTCGATGTTCTGCAAAGTGATGACATGAGTGCTTGGTCATACCAAATAGTTGTAGCGGACATGTTGGCAAAGGTCGTGACAACTCCTCGCTGATATTCCTTGGGAACACTTATCACATTTGCTAAGGCTCGTTCACATGATAATAAGCTCACTGGTGCAATCTGTCCACAGACTTTTACCAGAAAGAAGAAAAGAAAAAGTGATAGGCTTACATGGAATGTAAGGATATTCATGAGCCCGACCACTGCCATAATACTTTAAAGACAGGTGGGTAATCTTCTCGGAACGACTGGCACATTTAGCCTACCCGAAATAGATAGCACCTAAAGCAATCATCTCAGAAAGCAGGGTTCAGACACTGGTTGGTACCCACTATCCCGAAGTAAGAGCCTGAAAAAGGATCGACCACCCATGTATCCGCGTCTCCACGACTTATACACGGTCATTCCAAAGATCAGGACGTCGAAAAAGAGCATCCCAATCCATGCGTTTGCAAGGCCTAGGCGAGGAGTCAGAGCAACCCTTGTATTATGTGCTTCAGTACCAACGAGTTGCACTAAAATACAACCGAAGTTAGCGCGCTCCTTAAAGAAGCAGCAGCACGTACTCATAGTGATCTAAAGGCGGCGTACAAGCCATACCAGGCTGAAATATGGCCGATTTAGCTCTGCGTCCAACAGCCACAGACCACTGATCAGGTGCGGCATGTTCAAAAGTGGCGGGGCTGAAAAAGGGCTCCTGTTCACTCACTGCTCCAAAGCCAATAACGGCAAAACCACATATCAAGACAAACAAAAGCACTCGGAAACTGCGATCATATAGAGCGTGTGTTCGTATGACAAGGAGGACTCATGGGAGGGTGATGAAGTTTCTCAGAGCCATTTGGAAGGTCGAACATACCTCCAACAACGATTTGGGTGATCACCGCAAAGTACTGGTGGTATCGGGAGAGTACAGCACATCTGAGGAGAATACATATACCATAAACTAAGAAATGAACGAACTTACATCTGTATTGGGTTGTCAAAAGAGAAGAGAGGAAATAAAGGATAATAATTGCCACATGTGCTCTGTTCGAATTTCGAGAGGTCCAAAAGTCTTGGAAGATGAATGGGATATGGCCAAACAGCGTGAAGTAGCGGTTGAGATAAAAGAAGCCAGAGGGCCAAGATATAGATCGAGTGGACCAAAAGCGTTCGATTTCGGCAGGTAGTGTCAATGCATAGTCATAGTAGAGTATGGCTAACGCGCGTAGATGAATCTTTATGCAAGACGAAATAGCCAGAATCATACTATAGGAGACAAGGTTAATGTAATTGTTGATAGTTCTGAAAAGTAAACGAGTGAAATGGGTTCGGAAAGGGAGTGCAGTTGACCTACAGCTGGGCCACTATCGAGGAAGTCATGACATTATCTGCCATTGAGATGCCTTTCGAAACTCGATGTGTATTGGTGAAGGCAAAGGAGGTGACATCCTCACACGATAACGTCCGTGCAATGTCCTAAGTTACCTGAAACCTAGATAGACTTTATCGGCGGTAGTGTGGTTTGAGAGGGATAGAAGACACTGGTATATTTGGGTTCGACCGGCATGACGCGAGATTCTTTGATTCTGGTTATGACGGCAATCAAGTCAACTGACGATCCCAACAAACGATGAAGACGTGAAGATAAAGATGGATTTACTATGCCCAAATAATGATACGTACTTACATAGTCAACAGGACTCCCAAGTCGGAACAAATTGTGCATATGCACACAAGCGACATAATTGTGAGCTGATCGTCCGAGACAGACGGGCATCGGGCATATATAACAAAAGAGTGACGCCAACAAGCGCACCAACCATGGCCACGCTCAGCCTCCGCATAACTTCCTTCAGCGATATGTACTGTGTAGACAGTTTCCGAAATCAACTTGCACTTGTGGGAGCAAATGAAACCACCACAGATCTATATTATCGGCGTCCATTAAATTCATTCAAAGACTATGGATATAGCGGAGGTGACTGCTTTCGTCACCTGATCCATCGGTTTCTCGAACACCACCGATGCCCGTATGTACCGGCGCGTATCTTTTCGGACCCCTTAGTTACCAGATATGTATTTAAAGGGCTATCTACTGTGTAGATAGCCAGTTCTTCCGAATCTTAGGACTTACACCAGTTCCTACCTTGCGTGAAGACTCTAGAATCACTTGTGACGCTACCGTTACCTCACGCTAACGTTACATAGGACAATCTCAGAAAAAGAGGTGTCGTTCTACATATCTCAACGAAAGCTTTCATCACGATACAAATATTCATGACTTTCGTGAACCGCTTTGAAGACATGTACACCAAATAGAGCTTACCCAAGACGGAAATTTTTAGTGTCTTTCAAACAGAGGAGCTCGGAAACTACAATTCGGAATTGATGTTCAGGGTGAAATGCCGTCCTAACAGATAGACAAATCCTACTCATTATTGTCTAAACTCTCGTACTAGTTGTTGTCGTCACGGTTGCCGTCGCATCTGATACATTATGGAACTCCAGCACAGTTGTCAATGCCGGATTTGTGGAACGTGTTGGCATGCGGGCTGCAAGCTTTGGATCACGCAGATTGAGCATGAGCCGGGAAATCATTGTGCTCGATGTTCTGTAGAAAGTGACAATTTCAGTGCTTGATCGAACCATTTTGGTGTTGTAGCGGACATGTTGGCAAAGGTTGTGACAACTCCTCGTTGATATTCCTGGGAAGCAGTTATTCTATTAGCTGAAGCATGTGGTAAATGAGCTAGCTCACAGGTGCAATCTGTCCTCAAAATTTGACAAGAATGAAGGAAAGAAAGTGTGCCATGCTTACATGGAATGTTAGGATGTTCATAATCCCAACCACCACCATGATACTTGTAAGGCTGGTTGGGAAATCTTTCAGTATTGTACATGGTATAAGGGACTTACCCGAAATAAATAGCGCCTAAAGCACCAGTCAGCTCAGAATGCAAGGTTTCGACACCGCACCAGCACCCACCATCCCGAAGTAAGAGCTTAAAGAAGGATCGACCACCCATGTATCCCCGTCTCCATGACTTGAACACGGTCATTCCAAAGATGAGGGCGTCGAAGAAGAGCATCCCGATCCATGCATTTGCAAGGCCTATGCAGACGAAGAGTCAGCGGAACACTTGTATTATGTGCTCTAGTACGAACGCGTCGCACTATTAGAACCCAATAAAAATCAGCACGCTCCCTCAAACTTGACACAGAAAAGGCTGTACAGACTTGTAGCGGTCCAAAGATGTTGCACAACCAATTTCAGGGTGAAAGACAGTCAGATTGACCCTGCGCTCAGCAGTCACCGACCACTGATGGTGATTAAATATGACATGGTCAAAGCTTGATGAAGACTTCTAATCACTCACTGCCCCAAAGCCAATGGCAGAAAAACCACATATTAAGACAAACAGGAGGACTCTGAGGCTTCGATTGTATAGAGCGTGTACGCGAATGATGAGGAGAACTGATGGGGCGTGAGGAAGTTTCCCGAAGCATTCAAATGAGAACCTACCTCCAACAATGAGTTGAGTGACCACCGCAAAGTACTGGTGGTATTTGGAGAGCACAGAACATCTAGAGGAAAATACATATATCTTCCCGCCGATGAAACGTACTAACTTACGCCTGTGTTGAAGTAGCATTCGTCGTCAGAAAAGGGCTAATAGAAGGTGTTAACGCTCACATGTGTTGTGTTTGAGTTTCGAGATATCCAGAAGTTTTGAAAAATGAAAGGGACGTGGCCTAAGAGTGTCAGGTAGCGGTTGAGATAGAAGAAGCCGGAGGGCCAGGATATAGATCGAGTGGTCCAAAAGCGTTCGACTTCGGCAGGCAGTGTCAACGCGTAGTCATGGAAAAGTATGGCTAGCACACGCAGATGAACCTTCATGTAAGACGGAAGAGTTGGAATCATACTGTAAGAGACAAGGTTAATGTAATTGTTGATAGTTCTGCAAAGGAAACGAGGAGTAAAATGGGCCCGGAGACGTCATAGGCGCAAATGACCTACAGTTGGGCCACTACTGAGGAGGTTGCGACATTATCCACCATTGAGCTACCCTTCGAAACGCAATACGTGCTGGTGAAGGCGAAGGAGGTGGAGTTCTCACATGGTACCACCTGTGCAATGTTATAAGTACCCTGAAATAACCTGGATAAGGTTTTTAGCCGTGGTTCAGTTTGACATGGAAAGAGGCTTTTGTGTATTGTGGTGTTAGTGGAATGACACGAGACCCTTGATTCTGGCTCTGACGGTGATCAACTCACTTGACGATCCCCACAATCTCAATCCGTCTTGAAAGTCCCTTGACATAGAGTATGAACATCATCTGTTGATCGATACATGCTGATCAGGGATTGACAACTTGTTGAGGTATCAGGTATCATACGTCGCTTCAGACATGCTTCCAGAACAACTTCCGCGAAATAAAGGGTACATACAATTGCTATTGAGTACAATATGGCCGACAAGTAACCAGAACTAACAAAGCAGGATTTAATACATAACAATCCACCTGAATCATTCGTTAGTCAGCATCTCTACTAGGCCCACAAATTACACACGGCTTACCAGATAATGGCTGCTTAAGGGGAGTTTGGACTTGTCACTGCCGTCGTCGTAGCGTTCGATACAGAATGATTAAAGTCGAGGACAGTGGAAAGGACCGGGTATGTGGAGTGATGTGTTTGGCTAATTGGAAGACGCGTCCGATGCCGTGCAACCAGTTTTGGATCGCGTAGATTGAGCATTAGTCTAGATATCATGGTACTCGACAGACTGTACGAATGATGAGTGACCAATCTTGAAGAGAAAAATAGGACGTACACGTTGGCGAAGGTCGTGATAAAACCTCGTTCATAAACCTAGAGTAATTTATTATTTGATTCGGTTGGCCGCTAGCTTGACTCACAGGCGATACCTAGAAGAAATTGCATTCATCGAAATCTAGTCAAGTTGTTTTGGATACATACATAGAATGTCAAGATATTCAGGAGCCCCACGAGTGCCATGATTCTGAAAGGAGTGCATGTCAACCTCTTCCATGGTGAAAGATGGATTGTCCCTGTTTCACTCACCCAAAATAAATGGCCCCTGCTATCCTATAAGTGATGAAAAATAATGATCAGGACAAGATTACCATCGCGAAGTAAGATGAACAACAAGGATCGCTGGTCTCCTCGGCCCAGTCTCCAAGATTTAAATAAAGTCATTCCAAAAATGAGAATATCAAACAGCAACAATCCAATCCATGCTTTCGCAAGGCCTGTAAGAACAGGCAAGTGTTAACAACGAAATATTATAGATTATTCATTTTCTGGAAGCACGAACGGTTTGCTCTGGAGTTTGTTAGCTACCATAACCCCGAAAGAACGTTGCTAACTCACTCGTCCTCAGAGAGTGGTGGAACACAACCAATTTGATAATAGTACGTGACATTGGAAGTGGCCTTACGCCCAGCAGAAACCATCCACTGAGTGGATGGTCATCCAGGGTCATGTGTATTGGAAAACGATGCTCACCGTTCCAAAGACGATGACAGCAAGTCCGCAAGCACAAATAAACAGCAGCACCCGTAAATTTCGGTCGTAAAGAGCATAGGTTCGCATAATTAGAAGAACTAGTATATAGCATGTAATCGAGCTCAACGCCCAGGTAGTGTTGAACGAGACTTACTGCCAACTATAGTCTGGATAGCCACTGCGAGATATTGATGAAACAGAGCGAGAGATGCACAACTAGTAGGAATTCAGAGACTGCTCAGTGCTTTCGCTGACAAATAGCGCCCGAGGCTGTCCCGACTTACATCTAGCGTGTCCGTTAACGTTCAGCAAATTAGTAGGTCAGGAGTAATGCGTACTTGTTCCCTGTGCACACTCTCTGCAGACCAGTAATATTGTGCCATGACAGGGATATGGCCGAGAAGCGACAGGTAGCGATTGAGATAGAAAAAGCTGGAGACCCATGAAATGGATCGAGTGGACCAAAAACGGTCAACTTCAGCTGGCAGCGTTAATGCATAGTCATAATACAGTAAGGCTGTATGGTGTGTTGAATGGACATTGAAACTTTGAGGTAAAAGCAAAGGACGCTCACCATAAGCGACAAGGTTGACGTAGATGCTTCCAGTACTGTGAAAGAGATAGGAATAAAATACAGCCACAGGATAAGAAATAGAGCTTACAGTTGTGATTGTACGGAGGAAGGAACGCTATTTCCCACCATTAGGTCGCGACGCTTCTAGTTCAAGATCTGGTAACTCTATGATATCCTCATCTGAGGATCACAGACTGAGAAAAGCTGCACCGGGATGAGAGCAGAACAAAACAAAATGAACGTCTTCAGAATCGGATGTGCGGCGACAGTTGACAGGTCTAAGGCCTTCTCAGCCATCACATAAATTTCCGTCAACGATGGTTAGGGACAACAAGGGCTTTCAAAAATGAGATCAGATCAGTTGATGATCATTCACAATGCTTCCAGAGGTCCTCCCATACTTACTCGACTTCCCCTTTTGTAATTATGAGGCTAAGTATTTTATTCCAGGCTGTGCTGACACGATAGTCAGGGTCTTACGTTTTGACTACAAAGTTGCATCTGCCTTTTGAATGGTTCCGAAATCGATTTGCACTTGCGGGAGCAAATGAAACCACCACAGATCCTATTATCGGCCTCCAGTGAAATTTCATCAAAAGATTATGACCATCTCGGAATAAAAGTAGGTGTCGTAAGTACTGATGGAGAAAGCATGCAAGCAAATCAGAGGAACAATTATGGCATGATTCATGATAATTTACGTGGATTTGTTCTATGTACATACATATGTAGGGTATCCATAGAGCGTGTGTACATTTCACAAGATGACGAATGATCGTCAGCTAGGGTCGAAATACACAGTTCGTCGATCAGGAGAGATCCACCAGGAATTTATGATCAAAGTACAGTTGGCAGGCGGTGACAGGCGGTGACAAGTATGTACTGTATATATGTAGTTAGACAAGTTGGACGCGTGAACGTCGGGGAATGGAGCGGTGATTCATACAGTGAATGATACCGTCAGTGATCATGATATTGTTGATGTTCATCATCGTCAGCGATGCATCCGCATCTCTTGGGACGAAATGAGCGGTGAAGCGTAAATAGAACAAGCACATCGAGCATGATGTCGCCAAGAGGAAAATTGCGATAGTGACGGGTCAAAGACCAAGAATCTTTCCTTGTGAGATCTTGAATAGGCAATGAGATTTCGGCTCCTGCGCAGAAGATCGATCAGCGTTAAGATACAATCTGGTCAACGAATGAACCTACCGTGGTTCTCGATCTCAGGACCTCGACGGAGCGAATCGTGTAGCCGCGGTCCCGGTCGAGCGTCGCGCACTCGTCAGGTTTTGAAAGCCAGAGAGTGGCGTCTGTCATGAACTTGAATGAGGGGCCCAGTGCCGGTTTACGGGGAGCTGATGCATTATTGGAATTGGGTACCAGAAGAGAGGTGTTATTGATAACCTGTGATAATATTGAGCCAAATTCAGCCAGATGATGAAGGAAACGGGCACACTATAACGGGGCAAGAACATGATTGAGAGAAGACCCGGAGCTGACGCATAAACTCCGTCATGGCAGAATGACCTTGCGCAGAAACGGCGCTGAGTAGAGGGCCCAGCAACGGAGTTATGGCGTCGAAGACAATACAGGAGAGCTGAGTATCAATGGAGGCGACAGACTGAAGTGGGAGTGAGAAAATCTGTGAAGTTAATCTTGATGAAAACCTACGGAAGGTCGTATCTCGTCCAAGATATTGTATGCTGCTTCAATATCAAACGCAAGGGATATGTGAAGTCGTTCTAAGGCAGTTGATGAAGCCTGTCTTATTACATGAGGAACAGTTCATTGTTAAGTTAGGACATATGCTAAGACCTCGGAGTCGAAAGTCTTCAAGATTTGGGCAGCACGTTCTACGGAAAAGTCGCCCGTGGTATCTACCCACACAACATGCCCATGCGATGTGCCAGAAAGCTGTCGAAGGACGATGTTCAAGGCCAAAGTCTTATTCACCTCAGTTCGTTGATCCAGTCCAGATAGAGAGCCCTGTGCGCACCGTCTTTCCAGATTGTCTATCGCCTGTGATTTCAATGACGCGCCGACCGCCAAAACCACCTAAGAGAGTATCAAGGCTACTAACGCCACTGAGTAAAACGGGAGCGCGTTCCTGAGCTTCAGTTTCCTGCACCAGCATGTCGGCGCCAGATATACCTGGGGCTGAGGCAAGTTCGGCCGTTAGCGCTACCGCTCTCTCGATATCCAAGAGGGAGATGTTGGTTCCATTAGGCAATTGACGGTATACCTCGAAGATTGGCTGGAACAAAAGATCTTCATCTGTTCTGATTCCGCATTTTCCAAGCGCAGATACAAGCTCTGTTGAGAGTGAAGGTATGAGAGAGGCCAGGCGCATTTTCTGATTCAACAACCCATTCGCATGAAAGAGAAAACCAAGAAAAGGCGGCAGACGGCCCGGAGTACCCAAGAGCATTGTTTGGCGACAGTCACCAGAAATCATTGATACTCGCCGGAGACATTCGTGTTACGTAATCATCGCTCCTTCACCGCTCGCAACAACATTCTCATGGTGAGCTCTATAGTCATCAAATTCGCACAAATACTGACTCAATGGCAGGGAGGAGGTGCTAGATATCCGTTTCCAAAATTTGTCTGGTCACCAGCAGGTTCGTCTTGGCGAATGGGTTGTATTGAACAGGTCAAGGCTTAATCAAGCATGCACTCAATTTAGGTGGATGGTGGACACGGCCTCAGAACTGGCGGTCGAACACTGCTATTGCGTTTGGAGGCATATTTGCTGTGACATACGCTGTCTGGTCAGTCAGCGCAGATAAAGAGGTGCGTTCTGTCAACAACACGTCTACTTTTTCTGAATCCTGAATTTCAGTATCGCCATATCCCCCCGAATCGGCCTATACCTTCGATGCGGGTGCGTCTCCTGTTCTTGTATGTTACTTGAATAACGAGGTACCTTCTCAGTGGGCAAAACAATATCAGGACCTGGAGCAAAAGTAAAGATTGTTGTTGAGACAAGCCTATCTTCGCTTTTGTATCGCTTCTCTTACCAAATAGACCTCTGAAAGTTCATTCTTCAAGTGTACTGAAGCGTTCTGAAGTGTTTTGAAACTTTTACAATGATCCCTTCGCTCTTAAACCTGCCGGGCAACCTTTCCCTGTGCTTCCTCACACCAGAGTTCTGACGGTTGACCTTACCACAATTCACAGGTTCACCAATAGGACCGATTACGTGAAAAAATGGCCACATAGCTGTTCCGTGCGCTGACCCGGTAATACATTGGGTAACTCACGGAAGGTTCTCTGTCCAACTGATTACTCGTTGTAGATTCAGACCACCAGGTTCCTCACTGTGTCGTAACGGGATTCCCATCGACATACATAGCTGTTGCGTGCAGACCTGGTAATACATTTGGGCAACATATACATAATTAAGCAATAAAGATAGCAGGTCCTCCATCCGACTGATTACTCGTTGTAGATTCGGACTCCACCACATCCCCACTGTGTCATAACAGCGTTCCCATCGCCCGTTGGTTGTGTGAACGCAACCTGCCCTTTCTTAGGATCGAGTGGGCAGCCATGGATAAACGTCTCTGCAGCAGCGGACAAGAGGTGGCGTGCGACACCCTGGCGACGATGTGTGGACGGAACGAAGAGCCTTGAGATTCCGAGAGGCGTGGGCAACGGTTTCGGATGGCAGAAGAGGCCAGTGCTGGAGTTGACTGCTATGAGGGGGGTGGAGGCGGTGTTTTCGGGAGACGGCTGTTGAGCTTCCTCGCACTCTGTGAACGAAGCGATTGTCATTGCGGTCGTGATACGCTGGGCTATCACACAACCAGCGATCTTCTCCCGGCTTGAGGAAGTCCCTGATGGGAGAAGGAAGAGATAGGCCTTGCTGTCGCGAAGGATTTCTGGGGTGAGAGCCGGCGAGGAGAGTGTTAGATTGATGGTCTCGAGTAATGAAGTTAGCTGGAACAAACCAAATTGTCAACGGTGATCAATATGCACGCTAGAGCAGGAGCATCATACCTTTTGCCCAATTCTCCCACCTGCGTCGGCTTTGAAATATATGATACGCCCTCTTTTACCGTCTTTGAGGCGTACGCCACTTGTAACCTGCACAATGCCAGCCTTCGCCATCTCTTTCTCCTCCTCTCGACCCCACTCCATTCCTTTCTCTATCCTCATGCAATGTGTTCGATGCAAGCTTTCGTCGTCCGGGGCGCCTTTTGTGTAAGACAGGCTGCATCGCGGGCAGGTCCGTAAAATGGTTTGGTCGATACAAAAGTGCAACTGTGTTAGAGTCCTCTGCCTGGAGCCGTCCTTGGTACCATCCTTTGATTTTGGCGTAGTTCTCGCCCGTTTGAGCGGAGGTTCGGCTTTCTTGAACGATAGATTGGATTGCTCTTCAAGGGGGCGTTTTCGTTTAGCTGAGGCGTCGTCTGAGCCGGGTGATGACGGCAGGAAGGTGGGGATAGGACGGGACACCGAGCCTTTTTTCGAGCCGTAGGTGTGTTTTACTTTGGAAGACATGGTGAGAGGAAGGACAATGGGTTTGGCGATTCGGAGTCGGGGCCTTTGTTGATGGCTAAGTCGCGTTATTGACCACTGTTGACTCATCGCGTTTGCTCACGTGTTTTCACGCGACGCGACTGACGAAATATGTGTAGGGGTTACAATCCCAATACGGTCCCCTTCCAACTTCCGGCGGTTACACAGGGCTATTCCAATGCTGCTCGAGCCCATTTCATAGCACAATTTTAAGGGATAAACTCATTTAAATTAAGCCATTAGAAAGCATCTGGTATACGTAGATTGAATATGTCTAATGTAGCATTAATGGGGTAGTGGTAACCTGGGTCGTTGCCATGCCTTGTGAAGCTCGACCCGCCGGGGGTTCGATTCCCCCTTAATGCAACATTAACACTTCGAATGCTTTTTCCTGCCCTCAGTGCTTAGGGTGAGACCTGAGGCCTGAAGCCCAGTGAAAATCGCGTCGAGTGGAACTGAACAACCAAAAGTCGTCTTGATTTGGCTTGTACAGGATTGATTTTCTGGACAACAATTTCAAGCAGTAATGAGCCGGACAGAGCGAGTCAGATTTTGGGTCGTTTTGGCTCGATTTTTTCCCCCTGTTTCATTTTCGCTCGATTGTAATAATACAATTTTATTTCAAATATAACTATAATTACAAAAAAAAGAAAATAGACAGGAAAACGAAGAGAAAAAAAAATAGAAGTCCCAATCCGGCGTGCTGTTGTGCGATAAAGTTGCGAGCGAGGCGTCGTGCAATGTCCGGAGCGCAGGATTTCTTGAGTTTTGCCTTCTCTTCGCAAATCCGTTTTTCAAATACCTAATAGAAAAGATGAGCGGTAGAAACAAAAGAGAAATAAAGTCATACCGTTTGTCCCTCTGGTCCCAAACCAGCCCAGTGTGCCGCAAAGTCGTCCTCGGTTCCATTGGGGTTCAAAGTAATCCATTAAAAAAGTAAAGCTACTTACAGAGGGGTTTGAGCTGGAGAGGACAATACTACGTTAGCAAATATGCAGACACATGTTATGAGTCCACTCACGAGGATTGGTGACCGCACCGGCTGGGCGTCGTCATCCACATCGATGTCGATCATGATCTTGTTGATCATGATCTCGGACACGTCGGTCTTTGCCTTCTTATGTTTGATGGCGGCCAAGTAGTGGTCCATTGTCTGCGTTTGTAGAGGGTTGAGAAATCGATACTATTGCTTTAATAATGTTCCTGAATAATGTAGAAAGCTATAGCGTCAATAAATCCATGAAATGACTGAATATATGCGCACTGGAGCATGCCCGTAACCTGTGCATGATTTAACTTCACCTCATCTTGAATTCCTATGACCGTCTTGAAGAGCTCCATATTCGGGTTTCGTAGCAGGTCATTCTGCATCATAAGACGCGTGTAGTTCATCGTGCTTGTCTGAATTTGTGGCGATGAGTCCTGTTATGAGTGAGTATCAGAAATATTACAAAAATAATGAAATCTACAGG
>JABCKO010015857.1:0-29090 GCA_018855915.1 Tephrocybe sp. NHM501043
TTGGATTTCATAAACACAATGTTGCCATGTACTACAGATGTCTTGTATGAGTAAATCACCAACTGCATATCATGTAATGCATTATTCTGAAATCATTGTGGGAGAAAGTGTATTGGAAGATAAAGTTGCCTGATGAACTTCCTTCATGCCATTTGATATGGCACATGTTCACCATCTCTGCCTATGCACACCCTGCTTCCCTGGCCTCTCCACCACCACCAGTGCAGATAATGGCTGGTCTCCCAATGTTGCAACCACCAATTTGGAGGGTGTTTTGGTAGTGTGGGGTTCCAAAAATTCAGAGGCAGTTTATTTTTAGAAAAGTATAGATCGTATCTGAGGCAGTCTATTTTTAGAGCAGTCCGAATCAATGGCTCCAATTTGGAAGTGACAAGGGTCCCACGTGACCGAGACTTTCAATGCCTTAGGTGAGTTCTACTCCCTACACTGCGTGTGAATAGAACTCAGTAAACACACATCGCAGATGTAGAATTGGGCATGTCATGCTAGGACTTACCTGAGATTTAGAAGAGCAGATGCGATAGGTGATCTAGCACTAGGGTCCCTAGCACATTTCCGTTTTGCTGATGTCGCGCGAACTATTATGTAAGTAAATACGGAGTAATGCTTACACGGCTTATCTGCATTTCGGCTTTTCACGTCCCTTCAACGCCTTCTCCATACACATAGTACACCATCGCTCGCTGCGAGATCAAGTTACTCTTTCGTGGCAAAAATCCTTACAGTGTCCGTCTGCCCACACCAATCCTCAGGTTTTATCGACATTCAGGTAAATAACATATTCACAACTACTGGCACTCCACGATGGGTGACCATGCATAGGGGCGAGTTTGTTCCGTGACTATTAAGTGGGAAATGAGCACCTTCAAGGACGCCGATTGGCCGTGTACCTGATCACCAGATGAATCTTGTCCGCTGCCTGGTCATGCGCCCAACGAGTACTTTTGCGAAACATGTCGCGTTGGGAGCCAGTGCACAATGGGCGTCATACCGACGATTTTAAGCCAGATGGGTTCTCTCCAACTCATGTCCTGTTTTCTACTGCTTTACTTTGTTGCATCGTAGACGAAAGCTTAGCTGAAGCTGAGATCATGGCATTTTGGTCCTCGAATGTGAACGAAATGCCTTCATCTTTGGGCAGCCTTCCTGCGTTTGCAAATATTGGTCACTATACTCATCCTGCATTCGACTTATCTAGCCTCTCTTGTGGGGGCTATTCTGTCAATCAAAGGAAGTCATGCGGCATTCAGATGAGAGATTGTAGTCTCTTGTCAAGAGCACCCCGCATCTCGAGCTCACAGCAGGATGCGTTCAACAAATCCAAGGCCCAGCGCTTCTTCAGCTGTTTAGGCAGTTTACAATATTAGAGTGTTTCACGGTTTCCAATGTTAGGCACAACTTTTATGCCAACTTGATTTCAAACTTTGCAAAGTTGCAAGTCCTAAGCTGTACCCTAAAGTTCGGAATTGAGGAAAATCGTGCTCTGGACCATGGCTTTTGTTGTCCAACTTTGTTTTCGCAACTTAAGATCTCAACTTTTGCTCTTCTCATCGCATCTCCTGAACCCGCGGACATCATCGAGCAAAAATCAGAGTAAAAATTGGGCTTAAGTTGTAACAAAAGTTGGCTCCGAAGTTGGAAACCGTGAAACACTCTAATTGTGGAGGATCCCTCCTAAGAGTCTGTTCTACCAACGTCATCCTGTAATCTATATTGACGTGCCATAGACAACCGCTCCTGGTCAGCATCAATAAATCTCTGCGGACGCTCGACTTGGGTGGCCTCTTTATTCCCGTACACGAAGATCATAGAGCTATTCTCCTGGTAGAGCTTGTCGATATCTTCGAGATGCCTGTTAGCTGTTTCTGGGTACACGAGCCAGATCAGCTGGACCACAAACAAAATCAAATTAGTCACATCCTAGAAGCCAGGCAAGGCGGTGGTGCAAGGGCGTACGGGAACGAAGGCAGCGTTGAAGACCATCCATATAAGGTAGAATTTCCATCCGAGGTTCGCGATGCCTGTAGGCGTTATCTGAACCACAATGTAGTTCGATATCCTTTGAAGATGTGATGTTGTTAGTGCCGTGGTTATCCGTAGAACTTTGTTCCAGCCTCATACCAGTTCGATGCAGTTCCAAGAGCGGCCCCCTTCGTCCGCATCGAAAGGCTGTTAATTTCAGTAGGATACAGCCACGGCACGCCCTAGCCATCATAAAATTGTTAGCCAGGCTACAGCGACATGCTTCAAAAAATTAACCTGCCAACAGATCCCAAAAAATACATAATACAAAAAGAAGAATGTTGTTGCCCCTGCCCCAAACTGCTTCCCGTGCTCAGGATCGTCTGCGCCCGAAAGCAGCCCTGAGATGAAGGCATAGCAGACAAATTGGCCTGCGGCGCCCCACATCATTAGTTTCCGACGACCGGCTTTCTCAATAAGGAGTAAGCCGAAGAAGGAGAAGATGAGGTAGGACACTGAGTTGCAAGCTGCAAGTAGGCGTGAGAGGTTGTTTGAGAGTCCGACAGAGTTCTGGAGGACTAGAGGAAGGCTGGCTGGCGGTTAATGGAGATCAAAGTGAAAGAGAAAATACGAACTAGTAGCTGGTGACGTTGATTCCAACGAGCTGCTGCATCCACTGTGTCCCTGCACCGAGAACCAGCCTCTGTACCATCCCTGTCCTCCCTGTCCTTCCTCTTAACAGATCTCCCCATGTGGGCGCCGAGTCCTTCTCCGCTCGCACCGCCGCCAAGATCTCCTCGGTATGGTCAATAATCACATCGTCCTTGGCCGTGACGCCCTCCCCCTCAAGCGCCACGAGGACTCGCACGCCTTCGGCTTCATGCCCGTGCGCCAGGAGCCATCTAGGACTCTCGGGCAGCCAAGGGATGGTTGAGAGCAAGACGATGGAGAAGACGAGCTGAAAGGCGATGGGGAAACGCCACGCGATGCTTCCCTGGAGGAAGCTGAAGCCGTAGGTCATCCAGTTGCTTAGTGAGAAGCCTGCAATGTTCATGCTGTAAGGAATGGTGTGTTAATGTAGTGAGATGATGGCATGGTAAGCAAGGTACACCTACATCATCCCGAACACAACGAGTTTACCTCGCAATGAAGGTTTTGAGGTCTCGCTCTGCCAGACGGGCGCGGTTGCGGTGTTCATTCTGTTCAAAGGAGCGTTAACATGGTGTCACCCAATACTTAACCACACCAAGAGATCTAACCCATTTCCGAGTCCTTAAATTTATTGTTATTGGCCTGATCAAGCTTGATAAAGTAACTGTACAAACCTGTCACCAATCGAGCCATAATCATCTGTGCAACCGAGTAGGCGCAGGTTTGAAGGATGGCTCCTATTGACATGACAATGACACCAATCATGAATGTCTTCTTCCTGCCGAAGTTCTCGCCTGAGTGGCCAGCGGTTAAGTCTCCAGTACAAATGCATATAGTTTGGAAGACATACCAACGACGAACGCAGTCATGGCACCAAAGAAACTGTATACCATTTCAGCAGGCTACAACGATATCAAATCTCCATTATGTTTCCATACCAGCCAATATCGTATAAAGAAACAATCGTTCCTTGAAGAGTCGGGTCCGGATTCCCCATGGTATCCAGAAAGTCCTGGGTAACAATGATTCCGCCAAACACTCCCTGGTCGTACCCTAAGACGCATAAGCACTTAGGACACATCACTATTGGATTTCTATTTCTCACCAAAAAGCGTCATCGCAGTTGTGCAAGCGACAGTAACCCAGATATTCAGCTGTACCCCCGTCATTCCCAGATATGGGGTGTGCTTGAGGTCCCCATCCATGTAACCGTCGTCTCCGACATCGAGAGTTTCACTACCCATAAGTTCGTACAAGTTCAGATACTGAATTGGACGCCTCAGAGGCCGTGCCAGACAAAGGCGATGGGATTACCTTGATTCTTCGCTATCTGGGACCCTTATATAGGCATGAGAAGATAAAGAAGCCATCATGGCTTCGTAGATGTGGGAGTGGAGTACACCGTGGAAGTCGTGGTTGAAGAGCTCGCTTGATATGTCAACTGACCATTTTGGCTATCATAGTAGTTGATCTCGGCCCGAACACGGCGGAACGCGACGCGTTTTAGTAATTGACGCGTCATTTCTGTGGCAGCCAGATAGTCATTTTCAGATCTTGTAGGAAGGTGCGTGAGGCAGAGCAAAGGATCTTCTGTAGATTTATTGAGACAAAATACATTGTGCACGGAGCGTGTTGAATTCTCATTAGCGTGGTCTTTATGTAGAATTTGGAAGGAAAGGGGGGGATAAGGAGATAAAAAGCCGACAGGACCTATACATAAAACGGTGGAGTGAATGTTATCGAAAGTGCTGCACGTGCAAGCCGAGCGTCATTTTGTAGTCTGGGAGGATGCAGGTCAAAGATAGAGAGCGTCACGCTTTCATCGAATCGCAGTCCGGAAACCTTCAAAGTTCATGTGTATATGATGCAGTGAATCGAACCCAAAAATGAGTCGACCCAGGCTCGAACTGAGGACCTCCTGTGTGTGAGACAGATGCGATAACCAACTACGCCATCGACCCATGTGTGGCGTTGGAAATGGACTTCTATGATGTGATCAATAGCGAGTGGCGCTCTGCAGTGAAGGCTCTGCAGCAAGAATCTGACATTGGGTATAAGCAAAACAAGAACTTGTTGCAGTTGTGGATGAGAAGCGTGTTAGTGTTGCATCCGGATCAGAACATGGATGGAGTAAGGGGGCTATGCAGGACTGGCACGTTGTTTTTAATTCTGTATGGTTGTGATAATCGAAATACCTACAAGCTCATATTATATCCCTTGCAAGAGTTGACCCAGGTGGCCTTCTGTGTACAACCAGAGTGCTTCTAACCCTAACCAGCTACACCATGAATCCCATATATTCTGCCTTCGAGAAGCAGAAACTCGTACTGGTTGTACTGGATGTCATCTAAACAGGGCACTGAAAATATATTTAGTGAGCCGCGAAGTTCAAGAAGGAAGACGAAAGTTCAAGGAAGAAATGTTGGGATGATCAAGCTGGGCGGCCCGGTCATCCCGCCATCATCCGCCATGTGGAGGTAAGTCCGAATCCCGACATCTACTTCCGCTTCTTCGAACACGTTGACGACGTAACTTACACGCACAAGTCATACGCCTACAACTCGTACTCGTAACCCAAGACGAGTTAAGACAGGTTGATAAACATCACTCGAGAGATTCACAAGAGCGTTGAAATGGAGAGTCTCACATCGTATGTGCACGAAATGACTGAGGGGCGAATCGTGCGTGTCCTTTCTCATTCCTCTGAGACCTTTGAATAAATCATTCTGTTAACATGGATATTGACATGGAAAATGTAGGACTTTGCGGGTCAGGCACTTGTTGAACAGATATCGCGGTATGTTCTGATTGGGAGCGCGGTGCGTTCGTTTTATTTTAAAGTTACTCGAGGGAGCACTCAACGAAATCAACAGGTAATTGCCTTCATCGTTGGATTTTCTATGCAATCGCTTTTTCTGACGCTGGCGATATATGGTTTCACGGTTGTTGTTCTCGCGTTGGTAAGCGTATATCCTTGTAAGGTTCAGTCTTGCTTGAATGCTAAATTGCTCCAGGTTATATTGCCGGCTTGGCCCATGTTCAACGCCCATCTGGTACAGTGGCTTCCTACGGTAGAAACCAAGGAAAAGAATGCCAGTAGAACGTAGCGAGCGCCCTTGTATTTGTAGTTACTGCGCTGTTGAGCGCTCAATAATAGTTCATTACATAATTGATCTTCCCATAGTCTCCCCTTGCCAGCTACCCTCAACACCGTTCGCTACGATGAGTTCGCAGGGTGGCACAGCGCCGGTGGGCAGTCGGCCCAGCTCACACAAGCCACGCCCGTTGTCCATGCCGCCGCCCAACCAGTCCGCCGCGAACTCTTCCTCGGCCGAACCGTCCCGCGAGACTACCCCGAACCGACGAACACCCTCCTCGTCACGACCGAGTCGTTCGAACCGTATACTTGGAGACTACATACTCAGCAAGACACTGGGTGCCGGCAGTATGGGCAAGGTGAAACTAGCGACGCATAATGGAACGGGGGAAAAGGTATGCAGTGTGGTGGAACTGGTTCAAATGTGGTATTTATTGTGTTGTTGCAGCTTGCAGTCAAGATCCTGCCGAGGACCCACCCAGGCGCACCGCCGACGAACGAGAGCGCGGCCAAGCAGGCATCGAAGGATGCGTCTAAGGAGATCCGCACGCTGAGGGAGGCAGCCCTGTCAATGCTCCTCCATCACCCGTATATCTGTGGCATGCGCGAGATGATTGTCCACCAGCATCACTACTACATGGTCTTCGAGTATGTTAACGGTGGCCAGATGCTTGACTATATCATTGCACATGGGCGTCTCAGGGAACGCGTGGCCCGCAAGTTTGCCAGACAGATTGGCAGCGCGCTTGATTACTGTCATCGAAACAATGTTGTTCACCGCGGTGAGTGTCCAGCAGTTTTGTTTTGTGATTTGAAACAAGGCTCTGTGTATTTCACTTACCTACTTCGTTCCATCGCACTTCATCTCAATTCACGGGACTCTCACTAACCCTGTATTTCATTTTCTCACCCCACTTCTACATTTTATTTGCGCATTACCCTTACTGACACTTCTTAAGACCTCAAGATTGAAAACATCCTCATCTCACATACAGGAAACATCAAAATCATTGACTTTGGCCTCTCTAACCTCTTCGACCCCGCCCAGCGTCTGTCCACCTTCTGCGGTTCGTTGTATTTCGCTGCACCTGAGCTTCTCAACGCCAAAGTCTACACTGGCCCTGAGGTCGATGTCTGGAGCTTCGGCGTTGTCCTCTACGTTCTCGTCTGCGGCAAGGTTCCCTTCGACGATCAGAGCATGCCCGCTCTCCACGCCAAGATTAAACGCGGATTCGTAGAATATCCCGTCTGGCTGTCAGCAGACTGCAAGCACCTCCTTTCGCGCATGCTCGTGACGACCCCTGCGCAACGCGCCCAGCTGTCTGAGGTGCTCGCACATCCTTGGATGACGCGCGGGTTCTCCGGCGTGCCAGATGCTCACATGCTGCGTCGCGAGCCGCTGCGGGCAGACGATCTTGACCGTGCCGTCATTCGCGGCATGCAGGGCTTCGAGTTCGGCTCCGAAGATGACATTGAGCGACGGCTGAGGGAGGTCCTCACGAGCGACGGGTACCGCCGTGCTGTTCTCGCTTGGGAGCGGAAACACAATGGTATAGGTGCCCTCAACGGGAATGGGTACGGCAAACACGATTCTTCAGTAAACACATATGGTCTGAGCCACTCCAGCCTCGCCATATCCTTTGACTCGTCCTCCCCGCCATCATCGAACGCCCCCATATCCACACCTAAGGACAAGGAAAAGAAAACGACCTCGAGGCGGTTCTCGGGGTTCGACTTTTACCGCCGCAAACTCTTCTCCTCGTCCCCCGTGTCCCCGTCAAATTCTCCTCCGAACGCACATAACTCCCTCTTCTCAACGTTTTCGCATTCGCACAGTAATAGCCACAGCCAGAATCAAAACTCGGGCCGGCACGCAGAGGATGAACTGGACCCGACGGCGGGATTCCACCCCCTCGTGAGCATGTATTACCTCGCCCGAGAGAAAATGGAGCGCGAGCGCGTTTATGGGCCTGGGGTCTTTGCGAGCTCGCAGCTCAGCCTTACGAGCGCGATGACTCCGGACGCTGTCAGTCCCGGGGCGGTGCTGACGAATGGTGATATCGAATCGGAGAAAGAGAGGGAGGCGCGGGAGAGTAAGGAGCGGGAATGGTCAGAGAGAGATAAGGAGAAGGAGAGGGAGCGCGGTGAGAGGGAGAGGGAGAAGGCGGATTATTCCATGCCACTTCCCAGACTCCCTGCGCCTGCCACCACGCACTTCTCCGCTAGGGCGTACGATGGAAGTGCTTCGACTGCTCCCACATCGCCTGCATTCCCACCGACGCAGCCCCAGCCTAGAGCGAGAGACGTTGGGTTGCCGCCACCGCCATCGCCCATCACGCCACATACCCCACAGGGCCCCAGTGCGCCAGCGCCGATCAGGGCACCGCCAGCGACGACGCACCGGAGGAGCCATAGTATGAGCCAGCGTCCGACGACCACCACCACTGGGAGAGGGTGGGGATCGGTGTTTGGTGGTGGTGGTGGGGGTCCTCCCATCCCGCGAACTGCTGGGCCTGAAGTGGGCTCATTTGCGGAGAGGATGGAGAGAGGGCTTTATGAAGAGGAAAGGGAGAGAGAGGAGGAGGAAGCTAAGGAGAAAGAGGGAGAGTGGGAAAGGAGGGAGAGAGAGGAGGAAGAAAGGAGAGAGAAGGAGAGAGTGGAGGAGAAGAAGGAGAAGGAAGAACACCCGGCATTGGCGACGTCTATTGTGCGCAAGTTTGGGAGCATCTTGGGAGGTGGGTCGCGGCATGGGAGTGTTCGACGTCGTGATTCCATCTCGTCACCGTCCCGGCCATCTGGTGACGAGACCGTCCGTGGTGGTGCTAAGGTGTCCTTCGGAGATGAAAAGACGAACGGGGAGTTTGGTGAGCGGCCTAGAAGTAACGAGAAGGAGCGTGTCGAAGAGAAAGAGGAGAAAGAGAAAGAGAGGATTGGCCCGACGAGAGGTGTGATACACAGTTTGTCCCAGCCATTGGGCAGCGTGCATCGGCGCGCGGCGACGATCCTTGATCATCAGGGACGCAGTAACCCCCGGCATAATAGGCGAAGCAGCACTGGTGCGGCACTTATGGGACACTCACCTGAGGTTGGTGGGACTATGGGTCGCCGTCGTCGGCCATCCACTGGATATAGCGGACGTGGGGAGCGGTTGTTTGGCAAAGACGCAGATGGCATGAAGGAGGGGCATGAGGAGGAGCCGGAGAGATTGCACGAAGAGGAACCTGAGCAGGAAGGGTTCAGGGAAGAGGACGAGCGGCATCATAACGAGAAAGACTTTAAACCTGTGTTCCTCAAGGGACTGTTCAGGTTGGTTAAATTTTAATGAAAATCTTTTATGTCTTGCTGACGTTGACCACAGTGTGGCCACGACATCAACTAAAGCACCACCAGTAATCAAGGCAGATATTAGGCGGGTGCTCGATCGGATGCAAGTGCAATACCGAGAGACGAAGGGTGGCTTTGAGTGCATCCATCTTCCATCTATTGACCTTTCCTCCGTCGACCCCAATCGGCACACGAACGACACCGTGCATCACACGATCTCTAGCTCAGGTGTGTCGAACCGGCCCACAATCGTGAAAAAGTCTTCGAAGATGTCGTTCAGCATCAAACGCGAGAAGACTCGCGACACGACGTCCATTGACAAATCTCGCGGTGGAGACCGTGCTAGCGTGAAGGAGTCGCAACCGGAACATGCAGGCCGCCCGAGTGCTGGTGGAACAGCCACTCTGTCAGCGACACCTAGTGGATCATCCTCTTTCTTCAATGTCCTCCCCGCAGCTGCTCACGATCAGCAACATATGAATGGTGTGGGGCTAGCGATGGTTCCTTCAAACGAGATCGAGTCTCGGACGCAATCACCCTCGACTCCTACACAAGGAAACACTTCACCGCGGACGAAAGTGCTTCCGCCAATACCCCGCGACTTTGGGGCACCGTCCACGCCATCCCATGCAAGAACGCCGAGCCCACTGCCCACCGGTGAGGTCGACCGCGAGGTGTTCGAAACTATGGGCAACAATACCCTCAGCGTGAGGTTCGAAATCAATATTGTCAAGGTAGGGTTCCTCCCTTCCCCCTTTTCCTTCGGTATTGATGATTGTCCTTTGGAATGTAGGTCCCGTGGCTACCATTGCATGGAATTCAGTTTAGGCGTGCAGGCGGCGACGGATGGCAGTACCAGATGCTCGCTCGCAGAGTGCTGACTGAGTTAAAACTCTGATGATGATTACGATATGCCTTAATATTTTTACCCTCACTTTTCTTCCTAAACCAGGATCTCTTCCGACGCCTGCCCTTCCTTTCCCAGTTTCATTCCAACATGCATGTTCTTTTTATATCACTTGCCCCATTAATCTTTTACCCAAACCATCTCCTTCGCGCTTTCCATTACTTACATCCTGCAATTCCTGGTGTTTCTCTTTCTGATGTTCTGATGTTTCTTCTTACCGTTGTCGCTCCTTCGTTGGTCTTTTTTTTTCGCTCGCATCATTGCTTATTTATGGGTTTCAGGGTTTGAACTTACAAAATTCATGAGCAAAAGTCTTTTGTCAAGAATGATTGAAAGGAGCTTTTTAAACCAACTTCTATACAATGGGTAGAAGAAGCGTAAGAACTGTTCACAATATTATGTACGAGTAGTCCTTCCATATCTCAGTCATCTCTCTCCAAGGTATGCATGGAACTTTTAGCGGTGTTTAGAAAGTCGGATCGTGGAGTTGTATTCGATGCCAAGTTCATATCCTCGACCCATATTTTTTAGATAAAGTCGGATAACTGTCAAGGTCCAGGTAAATTGTCTGCAACTTTCGTCAAGTGCACTGCATCTGGTTGTCAACCTCGACCTGCTTGGCTCTGGACGCATGGTCGCGGTTACATCTCACACATTGCAAGATTTACATTCGCAATACTATAGGCTTCGTGAGATGGCTGAACAGGGTATTGCACTCCTCCAGCTTCTGGTTTAGGGCTAAGCCTCTAACGTTAACCTGCCTGCGAACATATGCCATCTGGACTGGACACCCCCCCCTCCCAAGGAGCCAAGTTTGATGATGTTTCTCCTCGTTACGGTTATGTCCATGATGATTCTCATGATATTTTTTTATTCCTTTTCGCATGTGTTACGGTTGTTACGGTCTACCAGAACCGTGCGATACAATGTGATACAGTAGACACGACCAGATTATTATCCCTTGATTTGACCTGACAAACCTGCAACCGCTATGTATAACAGCCTGCCAGGATCTGTGGATCATTGGGATAAGCATCTTGGAACGGCATCTGGAAGTTTCCAGATTGTCTTTTTGATGCTATTTTGTGATGTCATCAGAGGATTTCATACTCCGTTATTGCCATGGAGATGTTAGCCCCTTTTTTTTTTTGCTTTGCCACACCATTGCGTATCTCAACGCGTCACACAAGAAGCCTCTGAAATATGACTTTCAACAAAAAAAAAACACTCTTTCAAGGCACCTACCGTGCCCACCAGTGGTGGTGAAAATATCGACCCATCTCAGGGGTCGCCACACCACTGCTCTTCCTCTTCTTCAGCATCGCTGTCAAGATAGACAGTCGCGTACGCACCCTAGCTATAACGATGGTAATGGAATCATGGATCATGCAGTAGTCACGATCGGCCTCGCTTGTCAATATCCATCTATGCCAGTCTATGCCTAGCTATGCCTATGTATGTAAGCCAGGTGCATCAGAGATTGAGGGGTCCTCGTTTAATTACTGTGCCTTGACATCCTACAGAGTGGCATCATCTGACTGTATATCGGAGTCCAGAAACTGATGTATAAAGGTAAGTGCACGAACATCTCTTTCCCCCAAGTTCCAGCCGGTCTGAAGCCTTTTTTTTTGCCCAGCAACGACGCACAGCTGGTCTCTGCAAACCTCTTCTACTCAACCACCGCCTTCTATCACACATCGTTGACATTATGAAAGTCTCGGCCTCCAACACCCTTGGCCTTATCACACTCATCACCAGTGCTGCCCTTGTCTCCGCCACAGGATCCGCCGACCAACCCCTTCCCCCTCCTCCTCCGGTCCCGAAAAAGAGCTACACCTGGACCGACCCTGTGCAATTCAAGGCCCCTCCCGGGCCACCGCCACCGCGGCCCCTGCGGGAATTCGAGGTCTGGTATCCTTCCGATGACGAGAAACCGAAAAAGCTTCAAAAACCGAGGCCCAACCCAAAGCAACGCCGCAGCGTCCAGTCAGAGTTGGAGCGCCGCAGGCAGAAGTGGAGGCGGAGCATTGATGAGGAGGCGGCTATCATGGTTAGGAGGCTAGAGGATATTTTGTCGAGGCGCGCTGCTGAGATTGAAGGTCTCAATGCGCGAAACTTTTTTGATGATCTTGATTGATTCATTGGTCAGTCCTTTGTCCAAAAATTTCTGACTTTGGGCTGACCCTGTCTTTTTAGGGTCTTCATTGAGATACATAGCCCGGATAGAGGTTGCATGTAGTGAAATGGCAAAAATGTTTAAAAAAAAACTCCTCTTATGTATTTTTGGTGTGAATGCAACTTCGAGCAACATGGATACTACGAGTCAACTTTGATAAACATAAATGGATGTAGAGTTATGTAAATACGGTCTTCAGTCGATGGTATGTAGAAGACTGATATGTTGACCTGTTAGAGCTATGTATGCAAATATGGTGTCTACAGATAACCAGAATTTGGAACCGTCATCCAGTGATGTGACGGGGTTTGACCCCCATCATGACCCTTTGACCTGAAAGGTCATGACCCTTGACCCCGATAAGTCAAAGTCAATGCTTGACCCAGTTAGATCAAGAGAGAGATTAGATGATATAAGCTGGATTGTAAGAAAACATAACATCGAGAGACAAAGACTGTCTATTAGCAAGGAATTATAACGAGGCACTGAGAGACTATATACATTTAGACTATAAATTATGCAATGAATTAAATCGTCGAAAGTAAAGAACCAAGAAATTAAGGTTATCGCATCAATCATCTTCTTCGTCTGTACCCTCACAGTCACCATCGATGGCCACGTCTCCGTTGCGCTCCTGATTGAGATCCATGTTACGTGGCGTAAGCACTGCATATCTGATACAGCCACAACTCCTTGCTTCCCAGTGATTCTGATTGGTGAGGTATTTTTTTGAGCTCTTGTGATAATGTTGCCACACGGGGTCTGTCATTGGAGTTGAGGAAGGAGAACAACGACTATTACAACGACTTTGAAACCTATATATCCCTCATGAGCAGGAGCTTCGCCCCTAGTTAAGCAAGATTCAGACACCTCAAATTGAGCTCGCGTCATACACGTGATGGTATTTCGTTCCTGGAAATCACGCCTTGACTCCTTGACGATAGTCAAACCCTGAGGCTTGACCCCCGAGACAAAAGGCCAGAGGGTCAAGCTTGACCGTGCCAACACTCCCGTTATCTATTGCACAATCTAATCTTTTAATCGAAACTTGATCACCCTTTGCGCGAAGTGTACTAGCTACTTCGACTTCCACCATCTACCTGTCTTGGAACTATGGATCTCTTACAGTATGTTTTTCAGCTCTTAGTATCATAAGACATACTGATAACCCTCAGAATAGCTCCCTTTACCCATTTATTGACCCATTCACGCTTTTTCTTGACCCTTCGGTCACAAGAGGGAACATACCACTCCCTCATTCTTTTTAGATTGACTCCTGAGCCCTCTGGGATCGACGTGAAGGTTACAGATCGCATAAAAAATGAACAAAGTTCCATTTATAAACAGATATACGTCATGGAATCAAGTTGCCCCCATCTTGGTGCAGATCTTTCGCATGCAGATATTGAAGAGCATGAATCAAGCCTCGTCGCTGTCTGTCCATGGCACAGGTATGCAATAGACAATTCAAATTATGGACACCGCGTTGAGGCCCAGTTTGAAGATACGATTTTGATTTACGGACTGGGAAGAGCGAGACAGGATTGAGGGCCTGCACATACGCGGTTGAAGTCAAAACCGACCCTTCTGATGGAATGGATAAAGTTTGGGTGGAGGCCCCCACTGGTGGTAGCGGATGGCGTCTCGTCGAACTTCGTCCCGTATCTGAAGGCATGTCAGCGAGGCAAGAATTGCATCCACATGGTAACATTATCCAGCAGAGTTTGCAGACCCGCCTCCTAAACCCAAAGCCCCTCTGCTACCTGTAACGGCTATTCCTTTGGCCCGTGCTGTTGTCGATGAACCCGTTATACCCACCACTAATCCCCCGACAACGTTGATGCAATGGGCCGTGTTGATTCTGAACACCCCTAATCCTACTCTCAAAGTGAGCCTGCAAGTGCTTACAATCCCTGTGGATATCTGATCATGTTTCCAGGTACAACGGACCCGTGAGGCTGTAAATCTCTTCCGGACCGGTAAGCTGACATCGATCGGCCATAAAACAACCAACGCGCCTCAACCTCCTGATGTCCCCCCTCGTGAAGACGACTTCTCAAGGAATACTGTGGATCCTGGAAAAGTCAAAAGTAGAAAAAATAGAGCAGTTATGCTACACGCTCTGGCAAACATTGAGCAGTGGGCGTAAGTCCAACTCGAAATCCACGCGTTTTATGCTGATCTTCTTCTAGAATCGACCTCGCGTTTGTTCAAGTTCCTGGTTCTACCATGGTGATACTTATTGATGTTTCTACAGATGGGATATAATTGCACGGTTTGGCCCATCGCATCCGAACATACCTCCCGCCTTTTTCTCCGACTTCACCAAGATGGCACTTGACGAATCAAAACATTTGTATAACTCTGCTCTCCGCTTTCATTGTATAAAACACTGATTTTTCCCTTGAACAGCACGCTTCTGACATCCCGGTTATCCGAAATATCACCCTCAACACCCTACGGCACCATGCCTGTGCATGCCTCGCTCTGGGAATCTGCAACCGTCACCTCCAAATCTTTGCGATCGCGCCTGGCTATCATCCATCTTGTACATGAAGCCCGCGGGCTCGATGTCAACCCTGCCACTATAGAACGGTTCCGCAAAGCGGGAGATAAGGAGAGTGTGGAGGTCATGGAGGTGATTCACGCTGACGAGGTGACGCACGTTACATCAGGGCACCGATGGTTTACGTGGGTTTGTGAGCAGGATGGCGTAGATCCTGTGCAAGCGTTCCGAGAAGAGGTGAAAAAGGGGTGGCGAGGGGATGTAAAAGGGCCTTTCAATGTCGAGGACAGGGAGAAAGCTGGAATGACAACGGACTTCTATGAAGGATTGAAGGGTGAGATGGGGATCCTGCCTGCTGGGCATGATCATCTAGATATACGGCCGCTGCAGGACGCTGTTGCTAGTGTCACTGTAGAATACGAGAAGTAAATGCGAGCCCATAATCTAAAAATAGCTGTCCCATGGTCACCGCAGCTCAGGCTGTGTGAAAACAGTGAATGACGTCGATAATTCAATTCCCCGCAATTTCAGAAGTTAGATCGTCCCGCTGGTAGTTCAACATCAGCAGTTGATACATAGTCGGAATTACTGATTTGGAACAGAAGAGATGCTTAGATTATCCACTGATGTCGACTAAGTTATTGATATAATTAGAAATGTTCGAATGCAAAAGCTGTCCCTTGGGTGGCGCAGTTCTCAAAAAGGCTGAGTCGACCCAGGTTCGAACTGAGGACCTTCTGTGTGTTAGACAGATGCGATAACCAGCTACGCCATCGACCCATTGACAGAAGGAAGGGGCGAAGCAATATAACTAATCTTTGCTTTCTATGTCCAATACCATACTACCCATAACTGTGCTTTTGAATTTTCATCAGGTTCCAACGCTATCATACGTGTTCGATTAGCTTCCAGGTGTAATGAGAATTATACAAGTGAAAGCTAAATTAATCCTGCGATGTATTACATTTTCCACCAGACAACTGGGCGCACGTCGTCCCATGAACGCCGAAAGCGCGCAGTACTGGTTTAACATATGCGAATGAGGTATTGGCAACTTTCTGAGATCACATCTGAAGACAGACAGAATCAAGAATTCAGGCAGGCATCAATTAGCGAGAGCTGGTTGTCGGAAAGTGCGCTTAGCATGGCGGAGCAGCGCAACGATTGAGGCAGGCGTCATCCCTTCCATACGTTTGGCTGCACCCTGCGTAGATCACAACGTACCGTTTACCATGAAAGTAACACGAGGGGAAGCGCAATTTTACTTACAACACATGCCGGTCGCACTCGATTGAGCCTCTCCCGCACCTCTTCACTGATCCCTGGGACATTTGAATAGTCCATAAATGGATCAAGCACGAGTGATTCGTCTTCTAGGAACAACCGCAAGTCGGCTTCTTGACGGGTCAGGTGTCCTGCATACAGGCCTAGAAGGAGAAACTCAATGTTGTCCAATTGTAGGTCGCGAGGAAACGGTGTACCGTCAATATCGATGCGAGAGAGGAGTGCATCATCAACATCCAATTCTCTGAGCTCTGGAACGGCGTCTCGGAGGGCTGACGCAGTGACGTCCCTATGGCGCAGCATCTCGAAACCACTGACTCACATGTCAAGGTCAAATTTCCAATAGAGAACCAAATCGCGCACCTCCTCAACACACCATCGCTCTGCACTACGAACCCGTATGAACGCCATCCCTAAAGCAAGGGGTAGTCCATCAAAGGAACACAACGACTACCTGGATAGGAAACTTACCTGAGGGCTGAGGCGAACTTGCTTGAGCACCTTCGTGGCTTCTTCAAGACGGGCGCGGGTTTCTGAGAAGGCTTTCCAGCGTTTATCAGTCACAGCTCCAACTTTGCGCCCTTCCGCAAACATTCAGCAAATGATGCGATGAGAAGGAAAACAAGTCTGACCAAGTTCTGTAAGCCGTAGGTCGGCATTATCGCTGCGTAGAGTCATGCGGTATTCTGAGCGCGAGGTGAACATACGATCTATACGATTAACATAAGCTCGGGTTCTGGCGGAGAAGGTTGTGCAAACTGACAAGGCTCCTCTGCGCCCTTGACAATGAGATCGTCGATCATGACACCCATGAACCCATCGGCACGTGTGATAATCATAGGAGGGCAGTCTTGGGCTGCAAGCCCTGCATTAATACCCGCCACTGCGCCCTGGGCTGCAGCTTCCTCGTAGCCGGTTGTACTGTTGATCTGACCAGCAAGGAAGAGCCCCTAAGAAAATGTCAGTATTGACCTATACCCAAGATGAGTTTTTTTGACCTTGATACGCTTGGTTTCCAGAGTGGCTGATCCAGGTGTAAGCTTTAGCGAACACACGTTGGATCTAGTTACGCACGTCCAAGTTCACGAGCATCGATGTGGTCATATTCCACCCCATATGCCGGCCGAACCATCTTCACATTCTCCAGCCCTGGTATAGTCCGCATCATTGGCTCCTGCAGCTCTTCCGGCATGCTACACGAGATCCCATTTGGGTAAATGACATCTATTATGTTTGAGCCATTTCCTCGGTGACTACGGAAAGTACATACCAGAGTCATAGCCCTCGGGCTCAAGCCAGACATTGTGGCTCTCCTTTAATGGGAAGCGCCTGACTTTAGCTTCTAGTGAGGGACAGTATCGTGGGCCTTTCTTTGTTTCTTGAATGTGGACGCTGAGATGAAGGCTGTCTCGAATCAGTTGATGGGTTGCAGGCGTTGTCCGCGTCTGGTAGCACACAACCTGGTTGGCCTGCGTACACCGCATAAGAAAAGTTCAAGGTTGAAAAGATGCTACGCACCGCATTAGGGACCTCCCGGTGTAAATAGCTGAAAGGGGAAGGTACGATGTCACCAAGCTGTTTTTCCATGCCGGTAAAGTTGATGGTCGTCCCATCCAGTCGCGCAGGAGTGCCGGTCTGCAAGCGCCCAAGCTTGAACCCGGCGGCGTTGAGTGACGCAGATAGCCCGATAGATGGTGCGTCGTTCATACGCCCAGCTGGGAATGTCTTTAAACCAATGTGAATTTCGCCTGAGAGGAAGGTCCCTGTGCATATGACGACTTGAGAGCATGGGATGACCTCGCCAGAGTCTGATACGCGTCAGTAAGAGCATTGAGTAGAACAGCGACGCATTCACCAAGCTTTACACCGCTGATTTTGCCCCAACGTGAAGGTTCAGAGTTGTCGAAAACCAGGTCAAAAACACTCCCGGCTCGGATATCCAAGCCAGGGTAGTCGTGTAACGCTTCCTGCATGTTCTTTTTGTACAGCGTTCGGTCTATTTGGGCGCGTGGTCCCTACGGCAAAGTCAATCACATTGCACTGGAGCTCGTCGGGAGAAGAGCTACCCAAACTGCTGCTCCCTTCGATCGGTTGAGTATATGAAATTGTATACCTGCTTTGTCTGTCCATAGATAAGTATAAGACAATACCATAAAAGACAGTCAAACGTGCCTGCAACGCGTCCCATGACCCCGTCAAGCGCGTCCACCTCACGCACAAGAGTGCCCTTGCCGACACCACCGATAGACGGGTTACAAGAGAGTTCTCCAATCGTCTCGAGTTTCTGTGTCAACAGCAGAGTCCTAGCACCCGTCCGCGCTGCGCCTGTCGCTGCTTCGCAACCTGCATGGCCACCTCCGATTACGCAGACTGTTGAAGTACGTTAGCATCTGCAAAACGAACTTATAAGAAAAGCCATACCATCATATACATTCTGAGACGATGTGGCGTAAAGCCTCGATAATGTCCGGCGCGTACATGGAGAGAAAGGAGAAAGAGAACGAAGCATGAAATGGGTGAGATCAGAGAGGGCTTTGCCAAATTCGGCCAAAAAAAAATCCTCATCACTTAACCATGACCTATGACATCAACCTCTTAGAAATTTCAAAGCGAATGAGGCATGCCGCGTTTCTTCTCTGCAACGTACAACAAAAGTCGGTTCATTGATCTCATGGTAACAAATTGAATGCTATCACACGTCACTACCACATACCTCGACGACAGCTTGGATCGCCCGCACTGAACGGAATTCAGGAGGCGGTGCCAGTGACTTGGAGGTGTTTGATTGAAGGACACCTCGCCTCTCGCTTTCCATCAAACAGCTTTGCAATGCAAGAACTACCACCAGATATCTGGGCACTCGTCACTCAAACCATTTCTCTCCGAGAACTAATGAAGATGATGTCGGTGAATCGCGCCTTCTTCGACCTCGCTTTAGACGCACGATATAGGACAGCAGAGTGGACAATGTTGGACCAGAAAATGATCAGACAACTTGACTGCCTTCAGTGAGTTGTGGCCTTCTTGTGATCTTAGCCTCGTATTGACTTCGATGCACAGGAGCCCTTCAATAGCCATCCGAGTACGGCGCCTATACATTCGACCGTGGTTCATTCCGTACCTATTCGAACGCGAATCACTCTTCCGCAAATCCTCTAAGTTGAAAAAGAAAGAACGAAAGAATTCCTGGGCCGAGACGTTTACTCAGATATCGAACTATTTCTACCCTCCACAGGCTCAATCAATCTCAGAGGATCTCGAAACTACCCATCCTGTTTCCAAAGTGCTCCCCTCACCACACGAGCTTGTTCTTTCTATGATTGGAGCAGTCAAAGGCATGATCAACGTGACGGAATATGAGTTTCGGTGGAGGGACATGCCCGTCCTCCCAGAGACACTGTCTTTCCTCTACGCGACACGATCTGCATTCCATTCCAACTTGTCAAAACTTGCTATACATTGTCGTATATCCATGTTTGGCCAGATCCTGTCATTCACCGACTTCTGTGGCCTATCAGAGTTGGAATTATATTTTGAATACGACCCGTCCACCGAAAGCGGCATTGATACGAAAAATGCAAGGATTCTCCTCGACGTCGTTGCCCCCTTTGTTAACCACCTCAGACCCACCCTCCGTTCCTTGACTATTGGGTCCGTAGGCAAAGGTGACCACTCTCCCTTCCTTCGAGCATTAGGGCCATTCACGGGGCTTCGCTTGTTAACTCTTCGCATGTCAGTTGGCCCAGAATACCTTTCCGATCACTCAGCAATCGGCGACTTCTTATTACGCCATAAATCATTCATCAGTAGCGTAAGTGTGCGTCCCGATGGCGAGAACGGGCCAATCAAGGTGTTAATGACCAGGAGCTGGCAATCTGTCAGCAACGCGTGCATGGCTAATGAAAGTTGGCTCAACAATCTGGAATTTTTGTCATTCCCTACACCTCATCTTCCCATAATGCTGAATTTAATACCCCGGTTGTCTGGCCATTTGACTGGCTTGCACCTTTTTGGACGGTACTTGAACGGGACTGAGGTGGAGACCGTCATAGGTCTTCTAGGGGGTCTAACAAATCTGAAGTCCTTGTCACTGGATATAAGGGAACTCAGCTCCGACATGTTTACATTACTAGGGAACACACTTCCCGGATTGTACTCTCTTTCTTTCGTTCTACTGGCGTCGCCGGTACGCCTTTATTTTACTTTATATCTGAAACACGTATTGACAGCAACAAAAGAGCGTTTACTCCCAAGTGTATTTCCAAAACCAACATTATCTGTGCCAGACAGAGTGGAAACTATATGACCTCGCGATCTACCACGAATACAAGGATACATCTTATGGCCCTGCCCGGGAGGCCGAGCATCGTCTAATGACCCTTGCTCTCCTACTACGTTGTGCCCCATGTGCGAAGCTACAAAGGACAAGGAAATAAATTACTCGATCAGCAAAGGTAAAACAAATTGGTCGCATGTCATTGACACCTGCTTGCACATTGCGTAATTCACTCGCAGATAATCTAGATATCCGTGACAGTGATTTTTGAAAGTCTGGATATGTATACTAGGTATACCCTTCCTTGTAGTTCGGGGACACTTACATAGGTAGCGCATTTCCTGTACAATTTCTTCGGACTTGTCGGATTCCAAGAATGGTATTTGTACTTATCGTCGAGGAATGTGTGACTATCTATGTACATACCATGTCAAACCGAGGGAGACAGTGCTAGTAATCACAAGCGAGCCATGATCCTCCAGATATCAAAGCCCCAGCTCGTATTTATATGTTTGGTTCAAGAGTAATACTGGCGGGCGGGCGCAGATATAGAGCTATGAGGAGAGGTATGCACATATATATACAGTCTTGGCCAACTGTAAATTCAGGGCTTATGAGAGTTAACCGAAGCGCAGTCCTTCTCCCATAACGGTTCCGTGATGTAAATATAGCGCTAAGCAATACTAATTTGATTGCTAGTGCGTGACTCTCGCTTCCTAAATGTAGGGCCGTTGAAAATATCACGATGCTGAACTTGTATGTATGACTGCTCAAAGCGCTCAACCTTTGGAATGCTGCTGCATACGATTAATGACCTGAAACACTTCACTGTCGATTGTTCTGGCACAAATCCCACCATAAGCCCATGCCATCAAAATTTGACGGACCGTGTATATTTTTCTCTTGCGACTCTCCTATTCTTATGACCCGCATGTGGAAGATGGTTTTCTATTAAAGATGAGCGCCAACTGGTTCTTCTTCAGCTGTCACGACCACGCTGGAATGGCCTCCGCTAACCAACCCATTGCCCTGGACGTTGAGAAAGAGAAGACGTTCTCATCATCTGAAATCGATGTCGTCACGGCAGAGGACATCATTTCCAGACAAATAGCGGAGGAGAGTGGCAGAGAAGTGCGGTACAGGACCTGTTCTTGGCAGAAGGTGCGTCCTGCTTGTATCGTCATTTTTCGCTTTCTTTTCTGACTTGACGCGCCACGAGACGGCTGGACTGCTGCTCTCGGAGTACATCTGCCTTGCCGTTTTGTCATTCCCTTGGTGGGTCCATTGATGTCAACTAAATATATGTAATGACTCATTTTTTTCCAGGTCGTACTCTGTCCTCGGCCTTGTCCCGGGCATACTCGTGACAATCGGCGTCGCCTTGATTTGCCTCTACACATCTCTGATACTATGGAAATATTGCCTCAAATATCCCGAGTTGCGCGACATATGTGATATTGGTCAAAAGCTCTTCGGTGGCTCTCTCCTTGCGTACAACGTTACCGTTGCTTTCTTCATCTTGAACAATGTGTTCATTCAAGGTGCATTGACAAGATACTTCATGCGACCTCGTTACTCACTCTATCTACGCTAGCCCTTCACGTCCTTGTCGGTGCCAAGCTATTGAACACACTCTCGAATTCGGCGCAGTGCAGTATCATCTTTGGCGTCATCTCAGCCTGTATCTGCTTCTTCTTCACCTTGCCTCGCACGTTGAACCAGATGTCCTACATCTCCTTCTTCAGCGCGAGTACCATGAGCATCGCCATCCTGCTCACGATGATTTTTGCTGGTGTGCAGAGTCACCCCGCAAAGTACATTGCTGGCTCTGATCCCATCGTCACTGTCATCCCAATCCGTGGAACCACTTTCGTTTCAGGTAAGTTACACGCAGGGTAGTGAAGGAGTTTTTCTCAGACACTCTTCATCAGGAATGTCAGCTTTTCTTAACATTACCTTTACTATCGCTGGTCAGGCTGCAATTCCCTCGGTGAGCGCTTTCGTCGAACCATCTAACTTGTGGCTAACTTTGGCATAAGTTCATCGCCGAAATGAAGAACCCTAAGGATTTCCCCAAAGGTGACTTACCGCACCACGGTCCCTTGCAATAAACGCTTTGCTGATGCACCTTTCACAGCTTTGTACCTAGTCACTGTCGCAGAAATCGTCATATACATCTTGTGTGGCGCTCTGATCTATCATTTCGTCGGCAATCAATACATGACTGCACCTGCTATTGCATCCCTGACGCCGACATTCAAGAAGATCGCTTTCTCTTTCACCATCCCCACGATCGTCTTCCTTGGATCGCTCTTCTCCGTGAGTCTCGTCAAGTTACCATCTACCAACGATCCCTGACCATATGCTGTAGTCCGTCTCAGCCCGATTCATCTTTTTCCGAATGTTCAAGGACTCCAAGCACTTGCACTCTAACTCGGTTATTGCATGGACCACTTGGGTCGCGATCATTGCTGCGTCATGGATCATTGCTTTCATCATCGCCCAAGTCGTGCCCTTCTTTTCTGACTTGCTTTCCCTCATGTGTGCTCTCTTTGGTGAGCGATATTTTATATTGTTCATCCTTGGAAATTGCTGATGTGTTTGGTGCAGGTGGATGGTTTGGCTTTATCTTCTGGGGTATGGCGTATCTGTACCTGAATCCGGGCCAGACAAAGTGGAATGGAACTTTAAAGTCGGCAGAGACGCTACTGAACTACTTCATCATCGCTCTTGGTGCCTACATTGTTGTTGGTGGCCTCTACGTGCGTCGTTGTTTGATTCTGTTCGAGCATCATACTGACGGAAGCATCCTTTGACAGACGGCTGTCCAGTCCATCATCGACTCTTATGCTGTAAATCTCGTGGGCGGCGTCTTCAGCTGTTCAAGCACAGCAATCTAGAGCAACCTTGCCGGCTACTGGAAAGCGATTTCCAGGACCAGTCCTCATGGAGGCGACACACGTCATAATCACGTACAGTATCTAAGCTCTAATTTATTGACCGGCCTACACGAAACCGGAGCAGAGACATTAGCCTGATCTTGTAATTGGAAGAATATTGGATACCCTGTACTACTTCATTGTTGTACTTAAGGTGAACGATATTCTAATCGATTCCATTTTCCAAACACTCAAAACAACAATATACCTGACGACCTCGGTAATGAATGATAAGAAGAATGGACATAAGATGAGATCTGGGGGTTATCTGGGCAGCAATATTTGATCAACAGCCCGTCACGATGGCCTTTGTTCTGGCTATAGGAGCGGAGCGGGAAGGACTGTTCATGTCCGAATAACGCAGTGATAGCAGTTCATTGAGCCGTTCAAGTAGTATCTCAGCTCCGCGTTCGGGTGTGTTATATGCAGTCAGCCTTGTACATACGACGGGTTCCTTGAGGGTACATGTGAACTTTAAAGACAGGGTCAGATGTGTGACGATCGTGAGCTGTTTTTGCATTACTGTACCTTGATGTATAATAGAAACCCTGCCAGTGAAACAAAAGAGGGGCATTTTCTGGTGATTTGACGCGGGTTTGTCTCAAATAACAGCATAGTTAGCACATTTTGTGTGGGGTTCTAATCCTGTTGTATTTCGCGCAAGCCCGCAGCGCCATAGATTCCCCAGTAACGCGTCATGGAAGCCCGATTTCTTGCCCCTGATCAATTTGGAGCGTATGTAACGCAACCCCTGGATTTTCTACTATACACTGGGCGGCTTCCCGTACTTAAGGATTTGGAACGAATCTAGGAATTTCTAAATGTATCAGGTCCATCAAAATTTCCCTGGAGATCATCTGTTCTAGATTTCGTCAAACCATACTTGAGACATCTTTCTAGATTTTACAACAATTTAATACATGTGCAATGCCATTATTATCCACTGCTTTGTGCTTTCTCGTCGATGTCGACGACGACGAGCTGCTTATGCAAGCAGCTATTATGGCTCGTGATCCTTGTTGGTTGTTGAGGACAGGCGTCAACAACGTGTAATGTCCCGAGGAAGCAGGTTGTGTGTACGGCGGGTATGTAAAATTATACTGCTAGGTATTTGTTGGCTCTTGTCAACATCGATCTGGCTATGGTGTCTTGATTGTTAGATTAAAACATAGGAAAAAACTAAGTCAACCAGTGACGATGAAAAGTGGCGAGAATGTGGATGGAGAAGGAAAGAGGACCCTTATGCTGGCCTTCTCAGACTAAATGGGCCACCGGAGTCTGAAAGAAAGAAATCCCATCAAGTAGATCTTGTTTGAAAGCGAATTTTTTGTCTACAGAGGGGTTGGGAGGCCTCTTGACGACGGCAAAATCTGAGGAGGGCATTTCACCTCACTTAACATCAAACTTGGCCTAATGGAGCATCGGCATCTCGGCGGATGAACGTTTGAACCATTTAGAAATTCCTAGATTCGTTCCAAATCCTTACAGGAAGTCACCCACTATATATATGGATGGGCCTGAGCTGCAATGAGCTCAGAACGCTCCTGAGTGCAGAATCCTGATGCATATCTGTCAACGCGCTTCATCCCCACCTATAGACTGTCTACGTAACCAATGTTAGGCTAACCCATTGGCTTCCCAGCAACAAGTCAAGCCCACTTATTCGATCGTGTGTGGAGCTAGCTCAGTTGCGACTGACTCCCCACCAATATGGTCCTTTCTCCATTTCCCTCCACCGCCTTGCCGAAGGCCCAAAGCACGTCATCATAAAGGCGGATCGCGTGCGCGTAAAAAATTAATACATGTACATATCCCAAGTTGGAGTAGCTTGAACTTCCTTAAGAACCGAGTCGACAAGTGTCATCGATTCATTCTTTACGACCGCCTCGATGATGATATCCACTCACGAAACCTTTGGCTCGGACATTGAGAAGGATGCGAAGAAGTTCGCATCGGAGGTAGACGGCTATGATTCGGGCGACGACATCATCGCTCAACAAATAGCGGAGGAGAGTGGCGCGGAGGTAAAATATAGGACATGTTCATGGCAAAAAGTGCGCAACCTTGATTTGGTCGATCCGAAGTTTTCCAAATTGACGCGCTAACATCGACTAGACCGCCGCATTACTCTTTTCGGAGTACATCTGTCTTGCTGTCTTGTCGTTCCCTTGGTTGGTTCATTTCGCCTATAACTGAAGTTCTGTCTGCTGAATACCTGTTTGAAGGTCATTTTCAGTCCTTGGGCTTGTTCCTGGTGTCCTTGTGACCATCGGTGTCGCTTTGACTGTGTTTTACACCTCACTAGTGCTCTGGAAATACTGCTTAAAGTATCCAGAGCTGCGAGATATCTGTGATATTGGTCAAAAGCTGTTCGGCGGCTCCGTTCTTGCCTACAACATCACTGTCGTATTCTTTATCCTGAACAATACGTTCATTCAAGGTGCACAGGAACTTGGCTTGGGGCCGCGTGTTATATACTCATTATCTCATAGCACTCCATGTTCTTGTGGGCGCACGGCTATTGAACACACTCTCGAACTCATCGCAATGCACCATCGTGTTCGCCGTCGTTTCGGGCTGTATTTGCTTCATCTTCACTCTCCCTCGCACTCTCAGCCAGATGTCCTACATTGGACTCTTTAGTGCAGTCACCATGGGAATCGGTATCCTGCTCACTGTCATCTTTGCCGGTGTACAAAGCCACCCCGCTGGGTACATCCCTGGCTCCGAGCCTATAGTCACTGTCATCCCCTTGCCTGGAACAACATTCATTCAAGGTATGTAGCATAAGAAGACGAGAATATTCTTCGTTGCTGACAGCTTTACCAGGGATGTCAGCGTTCCTCAACATCACGTATACCTTCGTCGGACAAGCAACACTCCCATCGGTGAGTCTTCCAGTAGGCAGTATATTCAGCTAGTAACTTACATCAATATGCATAAGTTCATCGCCGAAATGAAGAATCCAAAGGAGTTCCCGAAAGGTGCAACAGCTTTTCCCCTCCTTGATGCTCATCTCACGCAACCTTTCACAGCCCTGATTGCGGTCACCATCGCTGAAATCATATCGTTCACACTTTGCGGCGCCATCGTCTACCATTTCGTCGGTAATCAGTATATGACTGCTCCGGCTGTTGGATCCCTCCAGCCCGTCCTGAAGAAGATTGCTTTCTCTTTCGCGATACCCACTATCATTTTCCTAGGTGCCCTCTACTCTGTGAGGAATCTGCTCCGCTTTTACAGTCTGATCCTGACCATGGCTGTGTAGTCGGTTTCAGCACGGTTCATCTTCTTCCGTCTATTCAAGAACTCTAAGCACCTTCACGCAAACTCCGCCGTCGCATGGGGCACTTGGATCGGAATCATAGCTGTTTCGTGGGTCGTTGCGTTCATCCTCGCACAAGTCGTGCCTTTCTTCTCGGACTTGCTCTCTCTCATGTGCTCCCTTTTCGGTGAGCGGACCCTTTGTGATTTGGGACTGCCCGCGCTCCCTTGCTGATTGGAACGCAGATGGATGGTTCGGATTCATCTTCTGGGCTATGGCTTACTTCCACCTCAACCCCGGCCAGAAGAAGTGGGGGCGGCGCCCTCAAGTCGATGGAGACGCTCATGAACTACTTTTTCATCGCTCTCGGCTTTTTCATCCTCGTTGGTGGTCTCTATGTGCGTGCTTCTATGATATTCTTTGTTTTGTTTCTGACAGAGAAGCGCTTACTAGACATCCATCCAATCCATCATCAACTCTTACGCTGCAGACCTCGTAGGCGGGCTCTTCAGCTGTGCGAGCACTGCGGTGTAAAGCACTTACTAGACAGAGAGGTCTGTTTTTTCTTCTTCATTTTCGACAGAAGGCCTATCAAAAGCTTCTATCGACAGTAGCGACAGAGGTATCACGTAGATACCTCCCGTGCTCCTCTCATGGATGTGGGTTGGCGACCAAGGAAACTGAAAGATACCTACATAGATAGCTGGGCGCTGGCTCTCGGACAAGAGCAAGCTTGAATCCACTTAATAAACGCGGAGCGGAAATTGGATACCCTGAAACCCCCCATGTTCTTTGGCTTCGCTCTCGTTCACGGCTCAACGCAAGGGTAGAACTCACTCAAGTTCGTTGACATTGAGGTCGCGTGCGAGAAAATCCTTTCTGCGTCCCACGACTGAGTCGGCGGTTCATATCTTTCACGTCATCATTTACGAGGGCAAAAGAGGAAGGTTGGATACGAGAAAAGCAATGTACATAGTTAGAGAAGCCTTGCAGAACAGTTCGATGATTATAGACGTGGAGATAACACAAGCAAGCGCTTTACTACAAGTCAGCGACAACTTTGCGAGGGATGCCAAAGGCTGCCCTTCTCGACTTCGAATTGGGATCGAAGTATGGGCGTTCGCCGATGCTGACAACGCGGTTACCCTTGCGGAGCTGGTCGCCGTAGTCATGCCTGGGCAAGAGCAGCAGTTGAGTGCGATGTCACGGAAGAGTAGAGCGCTGAAAACCCTACGTAGCGGTGTGGAACGTTGCGCGATTGTCCCAAATCGCGATGTCGTTTGTCTTCCAGCGGTAGCGCACCTGCAGGTCGTGGTTCTCGCTGATGTGTTGTTGCAAGTAGCGAAGGACGTCGTCTGATTCTTCAGGGGAAAGCTCGACGATGCGTTTGGTGAATCTGAGCGATTTTAGTGCGATGGAGTATATTTGGGGAGGAAATACGCACTCTCTGTTGACAAAGAGGGTCTTGAAGCCGGTGACGGGATGAGTGCGAATGACGGGGCTGTGAGGGATGTAAGAGAGCAGATAGATCTTGGATGAAGGGAAATTCGCACTGGATGGCAGTCAAATGTGTCCCAGTGTTCTCGGGAGATCCACGGTTGTCGTTCATTTTAAGATTGTTGCGTTTGGCGTACTAAGATTCATCCTGATCAGGGGTCGAGTTATATGAGTTTTCGGAGCACACACCTCGATGAAGGAATCAGCGTGGTGAACGGCCGTCAGCCCTTCCAAGAACTTGGCGAATGCAGGTGAAAGGCGATCATACGCCTCGTAGCCACTAAGATGGCTCTTTAGTGTTCATCTCCACTTAACATGAATAAGGATTTCACCTAGCCCACTAAGGACTGTGTCAGGCTAGATCACGAAGGAGGAAAGGATAGACTCACGAGGGTGTCCCCTCCGACATCTGGAAGAGTGTGCATTTTCAAGATCTTGAGTGATGTTCTCGATCAGCTTCAGGATTTGCATAATCACGCCGAGGGGACGAACCGCATAGTCCGAAGGGACGTTTTCAAATGTGATATCCGAATGCCATCCCCTGCTGGATCGAGTGTGGGTCAAAGTCACTTCAGGGTTCGCAATGCCCCTGATAGTCAGTTAGCAAATATACGTAGTCGAGCTAGACGTGACCATACCCTTCCGAAGAGATGACAGAAATATCGGCGCTGAGTTCAGGAGTCGCCTCTGAGATGGGGTGGATGTGCAGTTTGGAAGATGCTGGTTTTCCGGAGAGTTCGCCAAGTCTTGTGCCGAGCTCTTTCTGCTGCTGAACGGTGAGATCCTGTTCCGAGAAAAAGACGACTCCTCGGTGAGAGATGAGGGTCGCGAGGTCTTTGATCAGCACATCCGAGTTGGGGGCTGCGAGGAGCTGAGAAAGCTGGACAGATTTGTTGGGAAAGGTTGTCCCGATAATAGGGGTGTTGTCGAATGACTCGAAATTGGCGAGTGAACCAAGCACAGATGGAGGGGCGTTAACCATGGCTGGAGGTTGGAAAGATGTCGTGGGAAGTGAGGTGACAGAGCATAATTATTATATCTAGACGAAGTCATCATCCTGGAGCTGAGCACGCCATCTGTGTGTTTTGTTCTAGACTTCCAGAATTCAATTCTACTCCACATTATTGCTCCTTGCTTTTGAATCAAGCTCACTGCTCACTGAGAGTTCTGTAACTGCACATCTGA
>JABCKO010015857.1:29163-99949 GCA_018855915.1 Tephrocybe sp. NHM501043
CTGAAGTCACTTGTGAAAATGGAAGCAGGAAGAAACCATGAGGAGACTCGTTTGCCGGGCCGGCGTGACGCACATCAATGTGAATGGCACGTGAACGTGACAGCCGTGAACAGAATCGCCTCGCTTGCAGGCGATCGCCTAAACTTTTCAGATGTCCACAGGCCCCAGCTGGATTGCTGCGCCACTTCTCAACGTCACGGGTCAAACACCGTCATGGTCAAAGTGCCATCAGTCCAAGCGCCGTCACGTGTTCTACGCGATTGTCAGCCGCTTTGTTTGTTTAAAAAAGAACGCCACGCAGATTTCGCATCTTCACTCATACTTTCAATCATGAAAGCAATCCAAGTCTTTGTACTCATAGCATTCAAGATCTTCACCTCGCCCTTCTCGCCGGAGCTGGCTCTCTCCGTCAGATCTCTCTCCTCCTCTCTCCTCGCCTTCCCCGCTTCCCTTAACTTCGCCACCCTCGATTCCCTCATTGTTCAGGTCCCCTCCGTCACGGCCTCATTGGTGCATGCCCCCAAGTCTCAACGTTACATCTCGTCCTTGGTTCAAGTGCAGCTCTGTGCCGTACCGATCATCCCGCCACCACGCCAGCCAACGTGTCTTAATCGACATGTCCATCCAAAGTTTGAGGTCCCCGGCCCCCGGTCTCTGAACATCTCGCTGCCTCCATTCCCGCCGAAAGCCCAACTGCCAGTCAGTCGCCTCGGTGATGCACCCAAACCGGAATCTTCTCTTATACTGTCAATGGCGGTGTTCTTCGTCGTTGGTCTGGCTATTTGGAACTTCAACCGTCTCGTAAGTCATTTTACCGCCTAGGCAGGATCTCGTTACTGACATCTAAGTTATCCTCAGAATGGTCGTCATCGTCCTTATGTCTCTACAGAGCAGAAATCGTCGTTCGGTTTCAACGCAAACACTATCCCACCCCACTCTGGCCTTTCGGAATGCAAGGATCGCCTGGTTCAACCTCGGGTCTTCATAAAGGCTCTCCCAGCTTTGCCGGCGCTCGCAATCTCAGCGTCTGATAAGATCACGTTTTCGCCTCCGGATATAATCTTTGCTTCGGGATTGGTGTTGGTCTTTACTCCGGCATCCGTACAAACTACAGCGACGGCATCTTCTCCTGTACTCCAAGCTGCAACGCCATCAACAGAGCCTGCTCAACTGGATATACTCGAAAGCACCGACGTCGAGAAGATCGTGCTGCCCTCTTCGAGCCGACCATCTACGCCGCCTCCTTTACCTGCACCTCGCGTTACAACACAAGCAGAAGATTATCTGGCTTTTGAAACACGTGAAGTCTCTAACGTAGCCGCTCCTGTACTTTTGCTGCCACCTGTGCTCGCCCCGACACCCGTTCGAAAGGAAATGTCACCTCTCGTTGACTCAAACTGGACACCTGACACGAATCTGCTGGCCTCTGTTTCTCCTACTCTCTGTGCTTTGCCAGTGGAGCCGACGGTCGAAGATACTACAGTCAACACTGACGATTCTCTGGCAGCCTCATCGCACCTAATTGAAGATGAACTTGAACTCAGAGGTACTGCATCGTCGCAATGGGCATCTTCGTCGGCGCCGCCTCAAGAGATTATTTCCCGTTCGATGGAGCAAGAGCTCAAGGAATGGGGACCAGCAACAGAAAAATACGGCTCGACGCCCATGAAGAAGAAACGCGTCCGGACTGGTGGCCCTAAACATTTGCGCGTAGCCCGACAGGCTAAAGATGCAGATTCAGAACCCACAGCCCTCGTTGAGTCTGCTCCGGGGTCGGCACTTGAAGTTTTGCTGCCGAGTGGAGAGAAACAGAATCTAGACCGTAGTGATGCGCTGATAACTCCTAGTGACCGGGAAGCAGATCCGAAAGCCCTCGTTGAGCCTGCTCCGGGGCCCGTACTTGAAGCTTTACCACCTACTGGAGACAGAGCAAATCCAAACCGTGACAACGCGCCGATAACTCCTAGCGACAAGGAAGCAGAACCGACGGCCCTCGTTGAGCCTGCTCCGGGGCCGTTACTTGAAGCTTCACCACCTTGCCCAGAGAAAGCGAATCCAGACCGTGATAGGCCGGCGACACCTAGTGACTCGGGCGCATCTTCTTCACACAAGCTGGCGCCGACGACGCTGCCCACCCCGCCGCCGAGCGAAAAGAAGGCAAAGACGATTGGCAAGGACACTGTACGCGAACGTCAAGACAATTCGGTTGCGGCGTCGATGTGGGCTCCCAAGTCTGATACTTCGTCACCCACGCGTCGACCACCGACTCAGGCGACACTCCAACCCACTCCGCCATCGAGTGCAACGAAGACAAAGGCTTCTAAGGAGGACTCAACATGTGAAAACAAAGAAAATTCGGTTGCAGCGTCGATGTGGGCTCCCAGGCCTGGTACTTCGTCATCCGCGCGTCCACCAAAGACTCAGGCGATACTTACTCCGCCACCGAGCGCAAAGAAGGCAAAGGTTCCTCAGGAGCACTCTGCATGTGAACATAGAGTGAACTCCGTTTCAGATTCGATGTGGGCTCCCAATGCTAGTAATACCCGGAATGGTCGTTTTCGTAGACGTAGGTAGGGATAGTAGGTGGTGGTAAAGTGCTTCGGATATCTTTATTTCTTATCTTCTTCATATACATCTCTATCTGTATTCATAGCTTGATTTTCTACTACATATTATCCCTAATAGCTTGATCTTCTACTATATATTATCCCTGTATTATTTTAATAATCTATTTATTTTTGAAAAGAAGTTGGTTCATGTGAGGGAGGGACGATATCGAGAGAGGTTACTTCGCAGCTCTCACACATAAAGCTGAGGTGTATAATCTATCGCGTATGGCGTTCAACGCTTTCTATGACGTGGATGTGAGGGCAGTAATGTGTCGGATGGAAGCTACCCACAGATTAGTTCATGCACCATTTCTCATTTATCTTAACTCATGCGACGGTCGGTTCTTGATGGACATGTTCCTGCCGCTTCTCAGTGCTTTATTGTCTGTGGAGATTGTTTCTACAGAGAATGCAGCAGGGGCCAGAGAGATGTGGACTCAAGTGTTGGAGTGGATAGTGGCGCAGGATGACTTGAAGGCATTCGATCAAGTCCCTATGCCATTGGCCTAAATGAGAAGGTTTTTTAAAAAAAAAGTAGGTGCTCGAGTTTAGCTTCGCTTAGACCAAGTTGTAGTACATGCTGCTGTTCCGACTTGATATCAGCTTGAGAAAATCTACCTCGAATCTGTATTTCGAAACACGGGCAGTGGTTTCCAAATGCGGATATCGAAAGTGTTGTCGTTGATTCAAGTGACGGCTTGAATTGCCAGGTGTCCATTATTCACAATGTTCTACGTCAATCTGCTCATCGCTTTGAACAGTGAAGTCTTTGTCATCGTGTCATTGACATTGTTTCTACCAATATGCCTAGAGCAGTTTGCAAGAGACAATGGGTACCTCCTTCCCGACAGAACTCAGCGATGTGCAGCAGTCGTCAAGCTGGGAACAGGATCCGGAGCGGCACGTTGTGTGGTGAAGATAGGATGGGCGTGGATCGACAGTGCCAGCTTCAGGTATGAGAAATTGTCGTCAGTGCTCTACTCAATACTGAAAGACGTCAGTCTGTATGTTTATTCAGCGTCTGTGGCTCTCCAGGCCCTTACTGTAATTTCCATGGGCGGGATTGCTGATCACCGTAGGTTGGCGTGTTCGAAATGGTAGAACCCGAAACTAACACAATTTGACGCTATAGCACCGCATCGAAAGAGACTCCTGCTATCGTTTGCTATGCTTGGTGCAATAGCTGCCACGACGTTCTTGATCCTACCCTCAACGTCACCTTTGTGGATCCTTGCCGCCCCTCTAGCCATATGTGCAAACGTCGGTTTCGGTGCCTCAACGGTAGCCATGAACGCATACCTCCCCACCCTCGCAAGAGAGTCTCCCGAGGCTCGTCTTATTCTCACAGAAATTGAGGAGGCAGCTCTTCCCGCTGGTCCGGACGAGACTTCCGATCACGTAGATTCCCCTCTAATCCAACGCGATTCCACGGCCAAAGTTGACTCCCTTAAAACTCATTATGACGCAGAACTATCCAGGCTTACTTCCCGTATATCCTCATTTGGGATCGCGCTTGGCTATGGAGCAGGGATATTTCTTCTCATTATTGCCCTCATTCCAGTGACCCTCCTACATGGTTCAACTTTTGCTCTCAGACTTTCCATCGGGCTGAGTGGCGTGTGGTGGGCCGTATTCTCGATACCTGCTGCTATTTGGTTGCCTGGTGCAGAGACTGGTGAGGAGGCGTTGTCTGGCGAATGGAGCACACGGAGAGAGATCCTGGCGGCTTGGAAGCGCCTCGGGAATATGCTTCGGTGGAGAGAGATTAAGAAGCTAAGGAACACGTTCAAATATCTCGCCGCATGGTTCCTCCTCTCCGATGGTGCATATCTCTACATTCTTATTGCATTCCGACTAATACATCATATGGGTAGGTTTCACAACCATTACTTCTACCGCCATCTTGTTTGGAAAGACGACGCTCAATATGCAGCCCTCCGCGCTCATCCTGGTCGGAGTATTGACGCCCTCATCTGGGATATTAGGTTCTTTGGCGTGGCCGTATCTCCAGCGTCGATACCAGTGGACAAATCTCAAAGTGATCGTGATCCTAGTTCTGATGGCGTCGGCAATTCCTGCATACGGGTGTCTCGGTTTCCTGAGCGTCTTCCACGGTGATACAACTCCATTCGGCGGGCTAACAACGCAGGGTGAGATGTTCGCTCTCGCCGTCTATTTTGGTGAGGACTGCCCTTCTCGCTGCTATGAGGCAACAAACCTCATATATGCACCATCGCAGGTTCTGTATATGGTGCCTTTCAAGGTTACGCTCGAGCCTTTTATGCAGAATTCTTGCCACCCGGTGAAGAAGCCCGTTGGTATGGCCTCTTCTCTATCACCGACAAGGTACGCGCTCGCTGGTGCACTTTCAAAAAGTGACATTGACTGTCTCATTAGTCAAGCTCCTTCATTGGGCCGCTTATTGTTGGGTTGATTGCAGATACAACTGGTAATATCCGCTATGCCTTCTTTTTCCTTGTTGTGATGATTTGGCTGGCTATACCCATTCTCGCGAGTGTCGATGTGGAACGAGGCCGAAAGGATGCTCGTGAATACCGATACAGTGCGACATAGATGTTGGTATATTTTTAATGATATCATGGCGTTTAATGGACCTGGCCCAGGATCGTCTGACTCTTTCAAGTGCTACATTTCACAACCTGTCCACAACATTGTCTGCCCAGCCCGTCGTCCGTCTGACGGCGCGAACGATTGATACTCACTTATTATTCCATTTTTTCAAATACGGTAATCTCTACTCTCCAGTGATTGCTGCGCTACGACGAATATAAAGGAGCTCCAGTGCATTCTAGACCCCAAGTTTCGTAACAGAAGACCCCACTTCTCCACTGCGCGACTATGTATACCCCTGACACCTGCCTACTCAGGCAGCCTCCCGTCACACCGGAATCGTTTTAGGTGCTACATCCGATCTATCAAAGGAGCATGTGTTCGGTGCCCACCCTGCCCTCGCCAATTTCGCACAGTAGGCCTTTGTTTATTGGAAGGTCAAGACTGACCATCGTGGCGTGTGGCTATGTTGGGAGCAGTTATTAAATGAAAGAGCAGGTAAGTTACTCGGTTTTTGCAACAAAACATAACATATGTTGAGATTGTGCTAGGTAGCTATGGCAGCCGATTGATGATGCGCCAACTACTTCGAACGATCATATGTTGAGAGTCTAGGTGTGCACGGTTGGATCGGATCGATCTCCTGGTGCTGAGGAAGACATGATCAAGCAAGACTGGGCCCGAACCTCAAGGTTCAAGTCATTGGAGACTGCAAGAGCAATATGAGCAAAATCGTGGAGGAAATATCAGATGGGGTTGTTCTCGGTATAACGAGCTCTATTCGATTTTGGTTGTCACCATTGATTCAATCCTTTAAAGCCTCCCATGAAATTCTACGAGGTAACAACTCAGCCCCACAGGTCTCAATTCTTATTCACTTTGTGGATAGTTCCGCTATGGGACAAGACATCAAGACCACCAGGAAACATCCAACCTCGTCACTTTCTACAGCTGACTTGATTGCATTTGGAAATACGCATGTAACTCGAGGACTGAACAGGCTTACTGAAGGAATTCCATCCAGTGGAAAGGGATCCTTCGTAGAGTACGAGGGAGGCAAGAGGCTCCTTGACTTCACCAGTGGAATGGGAGTCAACACCCTCGGTGAGTCCTCGTATCTCCTTGTGTGAATGGGTTGTTTACACTTCCGCGCCACCTTACTTAGGACATTGTCATCCAAAAGTCACTGAAGCTGCAGTCAAGCAGTGTCAAACCATTGTCCATGCACAGGTAGTGTCAACCCATTCATTGATTTCTTCAGGTCACTTGTATTTATTTCGGTTCTTCCAGTGCAGCATTGCTCTTCACAGGCCGTACTTGGAGCTTGTTAAGCGCCTGATTCCCCTCATGCCTCACCCTTCCCTTGATTCCTTCTTCTTTTGGACCTCCGGGTCTGAGGCTATTGAAGCAGCCCTCAAGATGGCGCGAATCACGACCGGGAGGCAAAATATCATCTGCATGCAGGGTAAGCTCTGGTCATCCAGCATATAGCTAATAATGATATACGATACCGGATAGGTGGGTATCATGGACGAACCTTTGGTGCAGTAGCTGTCACTAGAAGTAAGAGCCTGTATACGGCGGGCACTCTTCCTGCAATGGTAAGCACTTCGTACTAGTAGAGCCACTATCTCATTATTATCATCTTAGCCTGGCGTGTACTGTATTCCGTACCCGTACTGGCACCTGCAAGGCCTGCCTCCGTCTACACCCTCTTCTACACTGGTTGCGCAGTCATTATATCAACTAGACCTTCTCCTTGCCCAGCAGACGTTTTCACAAGACACTGCTGCTATCATCCTCGAACCCATCCTCGGCGAAGGTGGCTATGTTCAGGCACCCCCTGAGTTTCTTCAGGGTCTTAGGAAGGTCTGCGACCAACACGGTATACTCTTGATCATCGACGAGATACAGAGTGGCTTTGCACGAACCGGAAAATTATTCAACATCGAGTACAGCGGAGTACGCCCGGATATTTTGGTCATTGCTAAGGTCTTCCATATTTTGTCTCTGCATGTGACCGCTTGTCCCTCACTCATTGATTGTAGGGCCTGGCGAGCGGATTTCCTCTGAGTGGAGTTGTCAGCAGCAAGGAGCTCAGTGACAAGCTTCCGCCTGGAACATTGGTGAGGACAGATGAACGTACACGCTGACTTGCCATTCACTGCTGATATCCCTTGCAGGGAGGAACGTACGCTGGAAACGCAGTCTCATGTGCGGCGGCAATTGCAGTTGCCGATGTACTTGTCGAAGAAAACATACTCAGTAATGTTCAAGCTCGGTTAGTTTTTCCTAGGTCCTTGACCGGATTCAAGTAACATTTTGAAACAGCTCCGCCGACCTCCTTCATGCACTCAACAAGCTGTGTGACGATCCTGCTATATCTCCTTACATTCTCGAAATTCGTGGAGTCGGCCTTATGGTTGCGGTCGAGTTTACGTCTCCAAGTAGCCCTGGTGCAAAATTCGATCCTGTTGCAAGACATGAGAGCCCAATAGCTTTGGCGCGGCGTATTTCAAATGTGTGCTTTGAGAAGGGCTTGTTGATACTACCCACAGGGACGTTCGAGGTCATCAGATTCATACCTCCGTTGAACGTAAATGAGAAGGAAGTGAAGGACGGAGCAGCTATTTTTGCAGAGGCATTTAGGCAGGTTGTCCAAGAGGGTACTAGTAGGAAATGATCTGTATTTCGTTGCTTTACGAGCGCTGTTGTCGCACCATCTCGTACTATTTATTTCAAATTCTACATGAAGTTTGCTGCAGGGTTTTAAGGACGACTTGTGGGAGATAGGCATCAAACGTTGACTTGTGGTACTGTGTCTTTTAACCAACATCACGTTCAACCGGTTTAAATCCGCGACCACCCTCTTCAAATCTGCTGCCACAGCTCAAACAAGGGCCCAAAGCTATTTGTTGGTATAACGGGAAGAACGGAAAGGAGATCAATATTGTAATCAACCCATGTTTTTCCTAACAGAGTTCAATTCACTAATTAGCCTCCTTGACAATAGTGTGACCAGGAAACTTAGGAGCCTAGGTTTTCTTTCTCGCTGCTTTCACGAATTATCTTCATGAAATGAACAGGACCTCGACGATGGAACTTCCAAGTTTCAAAACCGGGTAAACAAGGGACTTTTCAATTTCACTTCCCTTTGAACTGTTGGTCAACATTGCACGGTTCTTGGGTTCCGGGCATATTCACAAGTGGATGTACATTCACCCCGCTTTCTACCAAGCTGCCCTCCAAAAGCGTTACCGCGAGCTATCATTTCCTCCATCATCCACAGAACTTTTCCAGCAGCTTAAAAACTTGCAGTGTGTTCTCCAGAAGGGGCTCGACCACCAAGTGAACTAATGCTTAAACGTCTAGATGAAACCCAGCGATCGTTTCCGTGTCCAAGCATTAAAGCTAGAGCCCGACAAGATTCTGAACTCACTGCGACTCAAAGAAGTATCAAAACCATCTGTCCTTAACCATTCTTACACCAAATTCTCATCATCTGGGCCCGTTCATGTTGCTCCAAACGTACATAACAAAGAAACGACGCCCAAGCCCGGGACAGAGCATTTGGTGACATCGGATGGCCTTCGTAACTCTTTGATCTACGTGGCAAAGGCTATGGTCAATGTCGAACACCTAGATGTTCGCTGGGAGCCTAAACCAACTCCAGTCCTCAAATCCGACCAACTTTTTCCTGTACTTTCTATATTTCTACCCCAATTTGGATCGAATCTGCGCAGGCTCTCTCTGACTTTACCCGTTATGATTGGCGCGAGGAGTTTTGCACCGGATAACTTCAGCAAATTAGAAGTCCTAGAGCTTCGGGTCGTTTCCCCGCATTTTTTAGGACCGTGCTATCCCAGCTACTTAACCTTCTTCCATTGATAAACGGAGTGTCTCAAACTCTGAAATCCCTTTGGATAGCATCACCAAACATTGGGGACGCGTCATCTCCTCTCTTCGCGGTTTAACGCGATTTCCTCATCTCACAAATCTTTCTCTCCGAAACACTTTCAATATCAACGACCTGCCTTTTGGTCTCCTTCTACTCCTCAGTGTTCACGATCAATCCACACGATTGTTAGTCATAGAGGACCAGATGAGTCCACGCCCCAGCTGGCAAAGTCAGTGGAGGCATTTCCGTGCTATTGCCGTGGAAGGACTTCGTGATGGATATCTTTATTGACTCATCTGGCACGAGTAACTTGGGTGTGTTTAACGTTAAGGATGTTCACGCTAGTTCTCTGGCTGTGTCAAAGCCTCACCTGGAATTTTCGGAAGTCAAGGGGCTCATTAGCTGCTTCTCCTGTATTGAGCACTTGACTCTCTCCCTAGAAAAGCTCACGCCCTGCCTTATTGACTTTCTGGCAGAGAGCTGCCGGAAACTGACACACCTGCACTTGGAGCTCGGAAGAAAGGCCTCAAGAAAAATCGATCAAGGGCTGTACAATGAGGTCAGTAAAAGCATGCCTGTACAACCAAGCAGAAATTTGATAAGAGCCATCAGGTGCAAATTTCTGATGGAGATGTGAGGTCGCCGAGATCGCTTTCTTTATCACTCTTGGGGCCTATGTGATCTTGGTATCTGGATGTTGGGGCCTGAGGGTCACAGGAAGTATCAATGGGTGGCTATCAGGGCCATTGCCTACAATGTTCCTACGATCCGTAGCTGTTTTGAGTCATCATTAGGACAAATGACTGTGGTATTTCGACGCGAACGAATGCTGGTCATTTCACCTAGGTACATTAAAAACAACTTCAAATATGGGCACAATATTTACATGGTAGCCCATGCGGAAAGTGAAATTTGGAAGTTATCTAAGATCCTCTTTACACGATTCTGAACTGTAGAGTCATGGCGTCTCGTTGTATTCCAGGCTTTACATGGTGTTCTCATGACTCCTCTCCAACAGCGTGCTTGGATGTCAAGATACAAAGACGTGATCAAAATGGCGAAGCTATGGTGCCGATCCAGCCGTTGACCAGGCCAGCCTGAGGATGATAGAACACTGGCTTTCCTGTTGAGCTCACGCCGTGGATGGCCTTGATCCACCAGGTCTTCTTTCGAAGGTATATCAAAATGCATTTAGCAATCGCCGGCTTCCATCAGCAAGTAGATGCCCGGACCGCCGCATAAACTCAGAACTGTCTCTTAGCTCAGCGCTCACTGGCAACTTCTGATTCTCCGCAGTCACAACTGTGTTGCACGTTATATAGCCTCATCCATGCGAATCCAACAAGAAATCTTCACGCCAGATGCCAGAGTCCTCACGTCGTCAGATGGAATAGAGTTATATGCTGAGGCTGTTGGTGATCGCTCAAAACCAACTTTCGTTTTCCTCCACGGGTTCTTCTTGAGCAGTGTTATCTTCGACGACATATTCAATGATCCATCATGGTCAACTAATGCATATCTTGTGGGGAATTCATATTTTCTAGGCCGTCCTCGACGCTGATTTCTTTCTCCAAGGTCCGTTACGATCTTCGGGGTCATGGCAGAAGCGGAAAACCCGAAGCTGAGGACGCTTGGGAGTCTCGACGTTTCTCAGACGACTTCGATACTGTCCTTCAGGCATTTCAGTTGGTAAAACCATTTGTTCTCGGATGGTGAGTTTTATCTTATTTTATAAAGAATTGAGGCCTCAACGACGTGATATAGGAGCACTGGAGGTTTGTCGCAAACAGTGATGCTTGCGCAGAATCCCATTGATCTGAGTGCTAGCCACAAATATCGCGGATATCCTTGAATTTCAGCACATGCCCACCGATTACTTGTCAGGTATAGTCTATATCGCTCCCTTGCCGTCTATGTGGAACATTACTCAGGTGACGACGGGCGTCTGCCAAGATATATTCTCTGCTCTCGTGCTGGACGAAGACGTCGATGCATATCAAGAAGCCGCAAACAATTTTACATATCTCTGTTCTACATCCATGACACATTCCCTACGCCTCGCCTGCCTTGGTAGCTTTCTGATGCAGCCGCGATTTGTGGCAGCGAACCTTCTTTCTCGAGCGCAGGAAGAAGACGGTTTGTTGATAGCTAGACAGGAGAGAGGGCTTCCCCTCTTGGTGCTTTTGGGGCAGAGGGATAATTTCATTGTCAACGAGGAGATCATCAGCTGGACTGCCGCATGGAGTGATGTGAGAGTGGTTGAGATGGATGCAGATCACATTCCGTGGTTAGGAGATCCTGTTACCTTTCGACGCGAGGTTTTCAATTGGATCAGAACGGCTGCCTCGAGGTGATGAAACCGAATCGTTAAAATCATAGATTTAATTAGCCGAGCCTCAAGCGAAGTTGCCTTATCCCAGGCAGGCTCAAAGTTGCGGCCAATATGTAGCTTATAATGAGATATGCAATCTGTGCCTATGGCCTTTTTAGCTTAGGCATTGCCGCGACTGTGGGTTCATCCAACGTCCGTCTAGTAAAAGCATAAACATAACCTATCACTCAGCACTCAATTCTTCACTTGGTTGCCATTGTGACCATTAACAGCCACGAGGGCCACTTTTTGCGAGTTTGTTTTAAGTCCTTTGCGGTGTTTACAACTACATGCACATGAGCCGAATTACATGAATTATCTTCTGGGCAGGGCAAGAACACGCGCCATGATGGTGATGGGAATAAAACCGTAAATGATGATATCGATAGTATGTGGTGACTACACACAATGCTTCACCTTACTTCACGCAACCACAGAGCGCCCGAATCTGGATATTGCATTGACTCTTTCTTCTGGCCGATGGCCTACACCATACATAATACTTCCGAGCCACGGCCAGGTTGGTTTTTAATTTGAATTGGGACCGCCGAACGTTGCACCACTCGCAGTTGTGGCGTCATGGCCGTTGATTCCTGAACCAACTCAGAATGACTGAGGCAACGAGTTGATTCCTTTCGCGACCGAGTCATAAAGAATCCCGCAGCTTGTTTGCAAGTGGGCAAATTCGACAAATACCTACTACAAGTTACAATGGAGGCTTCAGACCATTTCCCCTGAAGTTTGCTCCAAATGTACTTTATAGTAGGACTTGATTATCTTTATTTATGGACGTCTTTGGACATCCCTAGGCCACGATTCGGATTTTGATCATCTTCGACAGGCCCACGTGTTCCCTAGGGCTACGATTTCCTCTCCCTCGGCTTTTTCGGGTACTTAGTTCTGTTGTAACGACAACAGGCAAAACTCTATCGATCTGATTTAAAACCCATAACTCTGTACGGGCATTAGGCGGTGCCTCGCTCTTCTGTAGGTCCTCTTTGTGTCGGGGTCAGTTGTTTGATATACTTTTTCCTCAATGCCGGTTGGCTCAAAGCGTCCCACTAATCGACGCATCTGTTACTGCATTAACAGTCAAAGTGACACTTGCATTAGGTTAACCCTTACATAACACAGCAAAACTTGAATTTGGTGCAAACGATTCAACTCTTCTGCCTTCGAACGGTAAACGGAATAACTCCTGGAAATTTATCCAATCTATCATTTAGCAAGGTTCGTGCAATTTTCATCTCGAACAATGAAATGTCTTAGTCAAATGGCCATCAGAATAGAAAGTCCGACGGACCTGATCCCCCAAGGATCCACAAAATAGGCCAGGCCCTTATTAAAGGCTTATTTTGCGGTGTCTCCTGCGCAACGTGAACAACCAGCAGCCCAGCACGCGATTTATTCGGCTCCTCTTCTTTTGTTGCCCCGCGACTCGGAAACAACGTGAGACCACATTTTCAGGTCAACTCCTTGATATCTGCAACCTACAGGCAGAGCGGTTATACCTGCAATGCAGCACCAGGCTGTGGCTATTCTTTTCTTGATAGAAAATTCGCAGGCCATGACGATGATGTGGCCAGATCTCCGGGATCGATACCTCCTGGAATTTATGGCTCGATTCAACGGCACTGTAGCACCCGTAGGTCGAACATCACGACGCAGACATTTTCCTCACGCCACGTTTTAAGATCACAACTTTTGTAGCGGAGAGCCTGCCTGTTAATGACACTGGAGTTTCTGCGATGCCGCGACAGTATCACACACTACAGAATGGATTGGTTGACGTCAAGTTCAACTGGGACCCTCGAAACAGACTCTCTGTAAAGAATATTTGGGACAACGCCGAAGTAAGCTAGGGTAGTTCCATCTCCAGGATTCTCTCATGGCTGAACGATGTACCGTCACAGTATCTAGCAACTACTGAATTTCAAGGACAGCCAATCATGCGACACCTCGTTATCGTTGCGGCTTCCACACCCTTTGAGAATACTTCTGGAACCGACCCAGCAACATATCATGGCAACAGCATTGATTGGCATCAACTCGCGGTCAAGCTCAGTCAGGTCTGCCTGTACTTATATAACGGAAGCCGCCAATTAATTAGTTCGGCCCAGTCTAACATACAATGCCATTTGGCAATATCGCCTCATCAAGACATGCGGCCTCTTGTGGCTCTTTTTGAAGAGACGGTGAAATAGATTTTTTGCACCTTTCAGGTTATTATTCATACTTTGAGTGCCATTTTGTTTACAGTTGAGGCTTCAGAACTCCGTCGAAGAACCTCCGACGTTTCCCGTCGATTTCAATCAGGTCATCTTTCGCCTTGCGGCCCGGCCACGATACTTCTTGCATACAGCTCCTGGTAAAGCCATGTTTTACGAGCCTAGAGCTTTGTGCTAATGACAATTGAATGCTTCCCAGTTTCTCATCTTAACGTACGTAACTTTCCATTGATCGTTTGCTGTTTCCGTCGTCCCTTAATAGCCGGTTGTATAGTCAACAAACCAACGTCTGTTGCCACGGCGTAACCACTCCTTTCCCCTTCCCAGCCACACTCACATTGACGACAATATGTTCGACTCAACCTCTTCTGGCGAGCTTGAAAACCCTCCAAGTCTCGTATCCCAGCTACAGCAAGTTCACGGCCTGACGAAGAAGAAGGTTTATGGCGCTAAACCAGTGATTACGCCCTTTGTACGAGAAGAAAGAACTCGCAGGGAGCCCCCAACCGCCCCAGCACCTTTGATACTTCCAACCCTAAAGACTTCCCCAAGGCCTAGTGGTAGCGGGCGAGCTCTCTCGACTTCTAAAACGGCACGCATCAATCGTCTAGCACAGAGCAGTCCCACTGAAATGCAGGGGCGTAGACCGGCCCTGTCCCGACGTAATTCGCGCATGTCTTCGCCCGAGATGGACATCGTTCCTTCGCCTTCGTCAAATTATATGCCGTCCCCAGTGTCTCCATCAGCATTGACGAATATGTTCATGCAACCCGCTCCCATTGTGCCATCGCAGTCAGAGACCATTCTTGACGCGAGTTGGGGTGCCCATAAACCGCTGCTACCGTCCATTTCAGGCCTTTCACAACCTTCTATTGCACCCTCCCAGATTGGAATGTATTCTACAATAACGCACACTCGATCACTATCGAGTCCGTGGCTGGATAAAATCAACGACGCCTCACAGCCAATAGATGCTCCATCTTCTACAGTGCCCTCCCAGCCCCATGTCAATTCTGTTTCCGGTTCGGTGAGTACCAATAGGCGACGTGCGTCTATTGAAGGGGCTGACGTCCCTTCGTGTCGCTTGCCGCGGCGATCTTCTTGCCCCTCGGATGACGAACCTTTTACATTCACTGCTGAATATGTCGCGGCAACCGCTGCCATGTTCAAGGCTGAAATTTTGCCTGCATATCCTGACCTCCAGCCTGCGTTCTCCGAGGCCCTTCAGCCGCCACGCCGCGCCTTCTACATAGCCCAGGAGCAGTCAGCACCCCCGAGCCCGTCTTCTTCATATGACCCAGGAGAATTATACGTAGCGGCCGAACGCGATGAGCAGCTCCAACAGTCTTTGTGCCAGGCCACAAGATACCCCATCCCGACAGGTTCGCCGGGTCTGTCATACGCCACATCGTATTCACCAGGCAGCAGCTCGTCCCTCACTGGCTGGGCAGGCTGAGCTATGTACTACCATACATTTCTTCGCCCTTCCTTGTCTGATTGACTTTTGCGTCGCTGCTGCCCCACAATGAAGCTCGATAGACTACATGCGTCATTCCTTTTTCTTGCCTCCACCATTTATATAACATCTCTTTGGGTTACATTTACTGTTTTCATATATTTAGGGACTTTTACAATCTGTGACTGGATACCTATATGTTTTCCCTCCGGATAATCATATGTCATGTTGGAAGACGCGGTCTTTATCTTCAACGGGCTTTAATGTTGGGCAGACTTGGACGCCAGTGATATTCAACACGACGTGTCGTGTCGAACGGTAGAAGACAATGTCTCCGATTAAGCGGCAGAAGATCAATGTATTACTTTAAAGAGAGGGGCGATAAAGATACAACATAATCGGATGGGATTAGATGAAAAGAGAGAAAATGATCGTTTGCTTTGAAGATCTGCTCATCATTGGGACTGTTCTGCGTATATCTGTAAAACGAGGTCGTGCGAAATTAGAGAAGATGAATCATAAAAAAAGCTGGCTGACCTTGATGGTTTTGTCCGCCCCACCAGTAATTAGCCGAGTGCCGGTCTGGTCAAAGGTTGAACAGAAGACCCCAGCTTCTGCCTCGAGAGATCCAGGTTGGGGTACGTCTTCCATGTTCTGGAAGGGTGTCCCGGTGTTATAGTCCCAGAAGGTCAATGTACCGTTATCAGCTACATTATGGCTTTATCAATGGCTGTAATTGCCGAAAATAGAAAGTAATCACCGCCAGAGAAGAACACGCCTTCAGCATTGACCGACATGGTGTTGATGATCGCATTGTGACCACTGAAGTTGAAAACGAACGACCCTTCAGGGCACTTCCATTTCTTGATATTGTTGCCCCCAGCAGATCCCGAAGCGAAGGAGTACTCAGTTGGGTGTATTGCCAATGCTCGTACGGACTTTTTGTGGTGTGTTAGAGTGACCATCGTCTTTCCAGCCGCAAGGTCCCATAACCTAATTAAGATATATGTGATTTGTTCCAAAGCATGCGACAACACGTACCTCACGGTTGAGTCCATACTTCCAGTGATCACTTGAGGGTCTGATTCCTGGCATTTAACGTCCGCTACCGTGCCCGTATGGCCAGATAGAACGTGGACTTGGGCTTTTGTCCGCATGTCCCACACTCTCGCCGATGCATCTCGACCGGCAGTTACTAGAACGTCGAGTGTCGGGTGAAGGGAAAGGGAGTAGACTCCCGAGAGATGGCCATGGTAATGACGAATTACTTTATTGGCTTCTAGATCCCAACATTTGACCATCTGGTAAAGAAGTTGACAACCATGTGTACGGAAATGAATCCACAGACGTACCTTGTCCTCACCACACGAGAACAGGTATGGGTGACGTGGGGAAACCGCAAGCCCACGAACAGTGGAGATATGCCCAGTGAGCGATAACTTCAGTTCACCGGAGGCCAAATCCCAAATTTTAATGACGCGATCTCCAGCACCAGTAGCAAACCACTTGTTTCCTGGTTCTACGGCGGCGCTTCGTACCCAACCTAAATGGCCAGAAATGACACGAACAAGCTTCCACGGCGCGTGGTACGTGGGCTTGACTGTGCGTGTAGTTTTATGGAGGGTAAGGGCTTGGGAAAGTTTCGTCGAGGTACTGAAGGTGGATGGTTGTGGCGTCGGCGTCTTGTCAATGGTGGCTATCATCTTGGACGTGGCATTATCCGCCGATGCTGGATGCCCCAACATGTATGTCAGACAAGGTCGATATTATATAACAAAACACGACACGCACGTCCAGCTGTTATCATCTTCCTATTCTCCTTCGGTCGTGACGGACCCACCGCACCTTGCTGAACTAGCAATGCCGCGGGGAGTTCCTTGTAGTCGCGGTAGTCATCGTTGATTTTAACAGAAAGTCGTAACCTTGCACTAGTCAATCTTCAGTAACTAGTCAGAGTCTATATCCCAGTATTGCTTACCTCTTTTCGTCGTCCTTCAAGCCATCCTCTGGCGAGGATGCATATACAGCCCGTGTACGCTTAGCATTTCGTTGAAACAATGAATCCAGAGGGGGTAACGCTGCTGTCGTCATGTTGAATTTTTATAAGGCTTCCCTTACGTTGCAATCCAAGCTGAACGAATGGAATAAGCTCAAAAAGAGGAGAGTCAGCCTAGCCAACAACGAAAGATCCGTCAACGTCGTGGAGAGTGGTGAGGATAGTATTTGCTCCTGTTTGGCACCAGAGCGTCCTCAATCTTTGACCACCACCATCTCAAAGGCTCAGTGGCACAAAGCGGTCGTTCTCCTTTATAAAGTCGAGCTACAGTCGTTACCTTTTAGCTCCTGTAGTAGCACATTGTTGAGCACTGCGAGAGAAGTCATGTCGGACGCAGCAGAGTTGAAAAAACTCGTGAAACAGCTGCAAGGTCTTTCGAATCCCGCGGTACGAATGATTTCCCCGTGTTGAACCCATTATCCTTGTTCGTTTATCTGATATGCTCACAATAGGACATTGTAGCCCTGTTGACCAGGCTTAAAACTGAATACGAAGTAACTGAAGCGATTCTAAGGGTGTGTATTATTACCTTTTTTTCGTCACTTTCCTGATGTGGAACTGATGGGTTATACAGGAGAGTAAAGCCGGTTTGGCAGTTGGCAAACTCCGGCAACATGCTTCCAAGGATGTCGCAGACACCGCAAAGGAAACAGTGAAGAAGTGGAAGACGCAAGTGGAGAAGGCGAAGTTGGCCAATGGGACCAAGACTCAGACTCCTAATGGTGGTGGTGGCACAGTCATATCTCGAACTTGATGCTGATTCGTCGTAGATCGCAAAAATTCTGTGGCGGGGACGCCGATGACGCCCGTTGGCTCCTCATCGGCAATCCGTACTTCCAAGACCGACGGCGTCAAAGGTGGAACAGGCGATACCACTCGAGACAAGTGTATCGAACTTCTATACGACGGAATGGCCATGGATTCCGGTGCCCGTAAGCTTCTTTCCGTTTCTCGTACCCAATTTCGTATCTGACATCCCGACAGCAATCGATCAGATACTCAAACGGGCGCAGAACCTTGAGAAGGCCGTATACCAGAATCACAGCAGTTCTGTCAATGCTGACTACAAGAACAAGATGCGCACTCTCTTTGTTAATCTCAAAGACAAGAACAATCCAGGCCTGCGCGAGAGCGTCGTCAGCGGGGAACTATCGGTTGAAAAGCTCAGTAAGATGACGAGTCAAGTCTGTCCACTTACCCTCTTCATCTGCATATCCCTGCTTATCACTGTCCATTTAGGACATGGCATCTGAAGAAAGGAAAGCCGCCGACCAGAAGATCCAGGCCGAAAACTTCCATAAATCCTTAGCAGCTGGCGAGCAGCAGGCAGAGACGGAAGCGTTCCAATGTGGCAGATGCAAACAAGTACGTACCCTGACTTTAATCACCCACTATACACCGTTGACCCACTCTGCCCAGCGAAAGTGCCATTATCGTCAAGCTCAGACGCGCAGTGCTGATGAACCGATGACAGTAAGTCCTCGGTGTCCTTTTAGCTATCGCAACGATGCTCACTCCACTGCCTCTCATAGACTTTTGTAACGTATGTACCTCGCCCGAGCGTTGTTAGACTTATGCTAACCTTTAATTTGTTGCCAGATGTACCAACTGTGGTAACAGGTATGCCAAACCCTTTCCTCCGTTCAATCTAAGCTTACATGTGATTTAGATGGAAATTCTCGTAGTCTACCCAGCCCCAATATCTGTTTTGTTGCGATATTTATCTCACCCATACGTACCCTGAGTTTCAGTTAGCATGCGTCATCAAAACAATTGTGATATCCTTTTATTGTATGCAACCTTCTAAACTCGCTATTCTTCAAAATAATATCGATTTTCCCGTATGTATACCCTTCTTCTTGTGCTTATCTTGTAAAATTTTCTTTTTCAGCTTCCTATATGTTGCATTTTTGGTTTGAATGCAGTCCTTGAGCGCTGGAGCTGATGATGGGGATCATCGATCATCCTTGTGTCCATAAGCTTTTACATTTTTCACATCAATAATCAAATTTATTTTTCTCCAAATCTCTCGCCTCTCTATCACTTCTATTTCTAATCATGCCTACTCCAGTGAATCGACGCCACAGTGTAACTCAACAAGAGAACAACAGAATCCCGACCAGTACATCGTGGAACTTCATCGCGGAACACAGAGTGAGAAGCATGTCAATGGCATAAGGCGTTATGTTATGCCTTTGTTGGTATAAGCCATGTTATATCAGACGAGTCGTTACGTTACGTTGTGAAACATTATTGGACAAGTGGTTCTGTGAATTTGGAATTTGGGTTACTTCCTAGTCTCTCCTAGACAGACCCATCACGTCGTAAGTTACTTCCCGCCTTCGTCGGACTCCCCTTTACAAGCAACGTCATTCACACTCCCAATCAATCTCAAATCAAAAACTTCCAATGATAAATAGTAAGTACATAGCCTTCGTCTCCATCTTTTTCTTGACCCTGAACCAACTGTGTACATATATCATCCTTGTGCCTCTCGAGTCTCAACTGCCTTTAGCAACTCTCCAGAGCCTTCAAACCATGGTGCTGCACTGAAAGCTCGACCAATCTGTGTATACCTTGTTTTAAGCCTCTTCGTGGAGGAGTTTCGTCGAGCTGGCATCCATTTATTCATCTGAAGGGCTGGGCGCTCTCAAGTGACAGCGGGCGGTATTGTTGTCAGATCATGCCTTCTTTTCGACAACAAATGTGATCGCCCTTGCCAATCTTCCCAAAACGTCTCTGATGCGCCAAATTCTACTTTGGCCGATTTGAATTTCAAGCGAGGTTACCTCTTGGCACCTCCATAACAATTTTTGAACCTGGACTTGCACCCCTTCTTTGAGTCATTGTGATGCGAAATATTTCCAAGCCACTGATAGGGATCAGGGGTTGTTGGCGAGTCGATTTGCGCTCTGCTATAAGAACAGCACTCTTGTAGTACCTTGACCTCAACCCCACCAATTCTCCTTCCAGACTCGATCCTTTCTAAATTCAAAAACATGAAAAGCTCTATTGTCGCAGTCACTGTTGCAGTGATCTCACACGCTCTTTTGTCTACCGCGATCAACACACCAGTTGTCGCTCAACCGCGTGTGAAGCGCTCTAGCGATGATAACGTCATTGTAGCTTTGCTTCGGAGACCCAGTAAGCTGGCCTTGAGCCCAAGTTCCGGCGTCCATGGGCGTCAGGCCAACTCATGTGCTACCGGGGACTTGCCCTGCGACGACGGTATGGATTTCTCTCTATGGGCCCACTTCTTCGTGCTGACATGATCGTTTGAATACTAGGTCTCGGTTGCTGTCCCATCGGCCAATATTGTGGTGAATGGGATGGTCAAGCTGGTTGCTGCCCAATTGGAAAAACATGTGTTGCCAATGATGATCAAGAATGTACTTTTGAAGGCTATCTTCCCTGCCCTGGACAAACCTTCTGTTGTCGTGAGTCACGTATACTTTTCAGTTATTGGCCTTCACTGACAAAATACAGCTGCTGGCGACACCTGTGGTACTGATGCAACTGGTTCACCCATATGCAGTGCATCTGGCCCGGCGCTGGTTACTACTAGTAAAACGTCGTTGACTGGAGCCACAAGTAATATCTTGACCAATACATTGGGCTTGCCTGCAACTACAACCTCGACATTTAAGCAGACACCAGTGGCGCCGGGAACGTCGACTAAGGCAGCAGCAGCCGAAACCACCTCAACGTGAGTTGCTCGACTTTCTTTCTTCGTTGGTACCAATCAATATTGTGGCGTCTGGGACGGACTGCCTGGATGCTGCCCCGATGGGGAGATATGCGGCACGGGAGGAAACCCGTGCAACAAAAGCGGTTATCTCGTTTGTGCTGGCGATACTTTCTGTTGTCGTAAGTCTTAATGCATGTGACCTCATTCCGGTGCTTATCCTTTACAGCTGCCGGTGACTTGTGTGACCGCGACAGCAGTGGAAGGGCACAGTGTTTCACTAATGACGGAAAACTTGAAAGCCCAGTCTTCACTGAGGCAGAACCGGATCCGACGCCTTCAACTACTAGAACCAGCACACGAACTTCGACGTCTACAAGACCTATTACTACCACTGCAGTCTTCACGAACACGTTGACTGGGACACTCACAAACACCCTTTTGCCTCCCACCATCACAGCAACAACAGAGGGAGACAATACTCAAACTCTGCCTGGGTGGGTACTCTTACTGATCTCGTTCTACTGGTTTGTTGACTTTCATGGCGCTCAGGGTTACCACCACACCAAGTACAACCGTCACACAGTCCACACCTGCTACAGCAACGTGAGCCCATACACTTTGAATTCTTTATGGAATCATCTACTAAGCCTGCTTCTCATCTGTAGAACAGGGATTGGTGGGCTTTCCAATAGTGCAGAAATACCCACCATGAGTGGGAGTGTTCACCTCCTCCTTGTAGGTCTTGGGGTAATTTTGTTTTTCTGAAAATATTGGAGTGGATGTACTGCTTGGGGTTGGGACCTTATCGATATCTGAGGTCGGTCATTGTATGTACGTCTTTGACTTGTCTGCACAATACTTAGTTCCTTGAATGCATGAAAGGCAAACCGCCGGCGTAAACCTTCAGGGTTATACATAACTTTCTAAGTTCTAACCCGCCCTGTTCCTTGTTGGTACGAGCGTCAAAACTTTGACTAAACGATACCCCGAACAAGATCTCAATCTCCTGATTTTGGTTCTTAACTTGTCATGGTCTGCTGGCGTGAAGAACTTGAACCTCTCTTATGAGAGTTGTACGGCGGACGTATACCTTTCTAAGTAAGTCTTCACAACTGAAAGGACGTTGAATCTGAAGGGGTTATATCTTGATCTCTTGGCGTTATGGCTTCATCACGCACGTTCTTGGCATATTCAACGTCTTCTTCCCCGCTTTCTCGACAACCGAGCAAACATAAATCACTCAGAGCCCTTCGATTCACAATGAGCTAGAAGTCCGTATATATGTACGTGTTTTGCTTTAATGCAGGACTTACCAAGCTTCACACTCTCACTGTGACCATGGATAGTTTTGTGATACTCCCTCGCAACTCCTGGGTGATCTGTCGAAACAACAAATCCAGGGTCGTCGCCACCATGTTAAGATAGGGGTGTTCGTGTGCCTTGGAGATTAATGTCGATTAATATCAGACCCTCATCTCACTACCCCCTGCAGGTTCCATAAATGCTACATACAACACAGAGGATTGAAGCACCTTTCAACCCCTGGTCCTGTCGTTCATAATGTTGACCTCACAAGTGCAAGTGGCATCGATCGTAGCGCTCTTCGTATCTCAAGTGTCTGCTGGTGAAATCATCCGCCCACTTGTCGCTAGGGCGAACGGTCAGGATGATAGTCGCGGTATAATCCCGGCTCTGCTTAGGACAGCTAAACAAGCGGAGGCTGGTGCAATTGCGCGCCGTGCGAGCTGTGGTCTTAGTTATTTCGCCTGCGAGGACGGTACGCAACCTTTAATTTTTTGAAAGCAATCAACTCATTTGGATCGTCAGGAACTGGCTGCTGCCCCATTGGACAATACTGTGGTGAATGGGATGGCCTGCTTGGATGTTGCCCTATAGGCAAAATATGTGGAGGTAGCAATGATGCTCCTTGCAACCACTCGGGATATACTGTGTGCGCTGGAGATTCCTTTTGCTGTCGTAAGTTTCTTGCCCCAATCCACTTATCAATGTGTTCATGTTGAATAACCGGTGATTAGCTACTGGCGGGCTGTGTGGGCGTGACGCCAGTGAAAGGCCTATATGCCACGACAAGAATGGCAACTCTGCCAGTGTTGTATACACAACCACGACCGCTGCCCACACCTCCACGAAAACTTCGACGTCTCTTCACGTGGACACGACAACTTATGCCTATGCCACCTGGGTTGGCGGTTCGGATACTGAGATTGCAGCGACTACTACTCCTACGATCTCGCCCACCGTGTACACCTTCGCCAGCACCACCATTACCGGACCTCTTCATAACGGTGGTGACGCGACTCCTACTACGACCTCGTAAGCTCTTTCCCCCCTGAAAATGAGTCATATAATTCAATTTCTCTAAAAGGCAAGTCGCCCCTGCCTCCGGGCTCGTCGGCAACGACAAGGATGGTGCGATGGCTCTAGTTGGTTCAGCGAGCACTGTTATCGTTCTCGCATCTTTCGTGGCGACTCTTTTGGCACAATATTGAATCGCATTCTACTGTCCGTTGTGACGGTAATGTGCTAATCACTGCAAGCCACCTTTCGTAATGATCATATTTTTGACACCTACAATTCTTTGCCTATATCATGGACTAGTTACAGTCATACATAACTGCAATATGCACATATGTCTACGAATCTGGCTACTATCAGAATTGTTGAGGCCAGCAACCACCGGTTAGATGAAATTCGGCCCTGATTACTCGCTGATCGGCTCATGATTGACATGAATTTCTATTTTGACTGCCACATCCACAACGACGACCTCCACCCCTTGGTGGCCCAATTAATCTTACAAACGACGATGACCTCTGATTCTTCAGCATCGACGACCCCGATGGTGCTCACCCCAGATTCTACTGGCACCAGTGGCAGCTCACCAGACTCATCATCAACAGCAGCAAGAAAGTCGCGCCGACAGACTGCATTTTACCCCAATGTTAACTCGTCGAACAAGACTCTGAAGCCTTTCAGTAGGAGTGCTGCTAAACGCGAGAGTGTTATGGCCCTTGGGAGCATTGAGCACCTACAACACTACTTCACAAAGACTGGGATCGCTGCAAAGAAGAAGTGAGTATCTATTACGCATTTATTTATATTCCAGTCGAGACGTGGGCAGGTGCACTTGCTGCCATGGTTGGATATGGAAATGTTGTGTGCGTTCATTGCAGCTCAAACGCGTCCTCTAGCGGAGAACAATGTGCATTGGACAAGTCGCTTTAAAAGGCATGCCTTGAAGATCCGCTGTGCGAGGCAGGCATGCGCTATCATCTTATATTCTTGTGGTGTTTCCGCTGTATTGGCTATCCCACCGATATGCACCCTATAAACCTTCAATCATGACTGGATTTTATTGATCTCAATCTGCAATCCAGATTTTGAGAGTGTAATGCTAATTATATCCTCATTGAACAGCCCACTCAATAAACAGCACCAAGGTCTGGTGCCAGCTATTGGCGGCCTCACGCACATCCGCACAAGCCCGTCTATAGGATCCCAATTCGAGCTTCCACCGTCTCCCGCAGTCCCTTCGCCAGTACGAACACCCTACACTCCACACATCAAGTCTCAGGAGATTGATCCAGACTCTCTCTTACCTGGTGTAGTGGACGATCTAGCTGCAGTCGCACAGGCTTGGCAGATAGACATCCAACCCGGCTCTGATGACCTCTCTTCATCCCCACTCGACGTTTTGGATGTCCTCAAAACCACGACGCGTACAATACGCTCGATACGAAATTACCTCCTCTCTCTTGGTGATGAATCGGCTGGGACAATACGTGCACATTTTCGACCGAACCTTCTCGGCCCTGCTCCCGGAAAGTCGCAAACAGTGTCATCGTCGCAACCGGATCCTCTCAGTCTGATCAGAAAGTCGGCGCTAGAGGTTTTGACAGTTTTGCGGGAACTTGAGGAGCGGTGGAGGCTACCGCTCAGCGACGACGCATACGATGTACACAGTGACGGAGGCGGTTCTCGCGGCACTCATTCTCACATGGCCAGTCCAAGTGGCCAATCAGAGGAGCTACCTCCCGATGAGGATTCAGAATACGCACCCCTTGAAGCAGACACATCCATCACTTTTTCCGTTGTGCAGGTGAAGGGAAAACTTCAGACTGTGCCAGTCTGGGAGGATGACGATGACGACTTTGAACCACCTGAAGAGGAGAAAGAAAAACGAGAGCCATGGGACGAGAGACTTGTTGTGGGTAGTGGATGGCTTTATCGCCAGGATGTGACGCTCGGAGAGTTAGAGAAGGAGAGGAGCGTGGTTACAGCGTATCTCGATGTGGTGGACAAAGTACTTTTCGAGTGGAAGCGGAATGAAGAGACAAAAGAACGCGGTTGGGAGAGAGAAAAGAGGAAGGTCATGGAAAAGGGCGATCGGACTCTATCGAAAGCCAAAGCGAGAAGGGTCAGCACTGGTACTGGGGACAATAGACAGGTAACGGCGACGGGGATGTTGCTGGCTGGTGGTAGTGGCAAGAGACGGGTCTCAACTGGCATGCTGAGTTCGATGAGCGAAATGACCCTCACTGAGGAGCCGGAGAGCATACCAGAAGGTGACGAAGAAGTAAGCCTTGATGATGAGGAGCTACCTCTGTGGGCACAGCGTAGCGCCTTCGCTCATGACGAACTCGGTAAGATCCACTTCCTCCTTACGTTTAACCAAGCTGAACAACCCCCCAGGTCGTGCGCACGCACTTCTCTCTGCCTTCCTTCCAGCCCACCTCCTTCCAGCCCTCCATACCCCGACTACAACAGGGGACGAATTTTTTGAGTGCTTATCCTCGGGCCAGTTACTCTGCGTTGCCTACAATGCATGTGTACGAAAATCGAAGCACCCGTGGGGTTATGTGAGCAAGGACGGAATCCACGATATTCTTGCGCTTGAACGAGCAGCAAAAGCAGACGGCAACGCGACTGAAGGTGGCAGGAAGGGCTGGACATTCCGGAGAACTGATAATCTCAGGCTCTGGGCTGGGTGAGTCCTTTCTTTGTTCCGTCCACACGACGTGCCTTCTGATAATCATCTGCTAGCGCCCTTAAGTTACGGTACATGCTCCCTATTCAGCTACCATTTCATACTGTCCAGGGACCTGGTATTGGGACTTCCTCAAACAGTACCATACCCTTACCAAGTTCTCCTATCCGCGCCTCCCATCGGACGGCGGAGCCTCCTGTCTTCTTTGACGCAAAACTTGTAGCAAAGAAGGAGGACGGCTGGGAAGATATGCTGGAAGCTGTTCTCCTCAGATGGGTGGCAAAGGCTGTCGAGGAGAAGCGCAATGCTCACTGACCTTTTTGAGGAGTCTTGTTACATATGGTCTCTGTTGCTGCTTCTATATATTTTTGCTTACTCTTGCTGTGATCGACGGTCATTTTGCTTTAATCTTTCAGTGAAAGACATACTACTATCACAAATACCCATGGAACACACAATCATCTATAATGAATAATAATTTGGTTTGGTCTGACGTGAAATGTCGAGTATATGGTCGGGGCTTCAAAATTGGTTCAAACCACCCTGAGACGTACACGATCCAGTACTCAATCAAGGGTCTGACCGCCCTGTCCTTCGGATGTCAACTAGACCTGTTAGGAAATCTGCATGGACGGAGTTTTAGGCCTACGGTGGATCGTGCTACCAAAAATTAATTCTATCTACATATCTCATCAGCATGCTGACGCTTCTACCAGAGCCAAAATTCAAGTCATCCGTTGGAGAAAGCGATTGATGCTCGCTTCGCAATCTGGCTAGGTTCCAAGAAGATTTATTCCCCCAAGCTCGCGAGGTTCTTCATTTCTGCCCGAACACGACGAGCATCGACTGAAGAATATCTAAGGCCATATCCCGCTGGCCTTTCGCCCTCTCCCATCTATCATCGTACTTCGAAGCGGGCACAAAGAAGCCCTAGAAACCCTCTCTATTGAGCAATCTCACAGTGGAGACTTTTGACTTTGGCTCTGAAAGATCATTCAAAGATACTGACGTCGCGAGGGGGTGAATTGGACCGCGAAGGTAGGTTCAAGCTCCCTACATCAGCGGTTATGGGAACTTATACTCTGCATGGAGACCCAGTTGAGTGGCTCGTTTTGTACGCGTCCTCGCTTATCGTTGAGATTGCTCCGACAATGGACTCCCATCCTCTTCTACGTTCTGAAGGACACATTCGATGTTAAGGTATTTTGCTTTTCTCAGATATGCTAGTTTATCTGAGCTAACACGAGTGAAGGAGGGATGCATTCCGCAACCTTGATTAGCTTGCGCTACTTTTTTCGCTGCGGCTTTGAGCGCATAATGCGAGATAGTAAAGTTGCACGTCGGGGCTGGTTACCCCTGAAGAAATCCCTGATCCTCGAATCTGACGAAACTGAAGGTATTTAAGATAGACTCTATACGAGCTCCGATCAATGCCAAGTATACGTCTCTTTCTATTGATGTACAAATATGGAGTCCGGCGGCGCCTTGGTGCAGTCGACGTGCAACATTCGGATGAGTAATTGACCACTGGCGCTCCGCGCCTGAAGGCCACTCTAGACACGGGTGTTGGTTCACATAATGTTTTGCTGACGTTCCCCAGTTATACACTCCGATTAAACATCGAAGTGGAAGGGCTGGTAAGGGACCAAAAATAATTAAGACGCGTTGCACGTGGTTTTAGTACCATAACAATCTTATCAGTCACATTCCTCGACGCTACAGTGTAAATACCTAAACTCTTTCCTCTACCACCACCACCACCATGCAGAACCCAACACAAGAAATTGAGGGTGTCCTGATCAAACTTCTCTCGACACAGTCTCCTGATGAACAGAAGAAGGCGATGAGCCGGCATTTTACTGAAGATGCTGAGTTTCGGAGCCCGCTGTACAACGTCGTTCCCGGCCAGCAGTCGAGGGAGGATGCATTGGGAATTTATCAGTCAGTCTTCATGACGCAGCTCTTCCAACTATGCGTTGTAACCGACGATTTATCTGTAGATGGCTGCGAGTCCTGTCACCCAATACCGATTTCATAGCGAACGTCGTCAGTGAGTCAGCTTTCGAATGAAGCATATTGTTGGTACTAATCCCGCTGCGAAGCCTTTGATGAGAAAAACCTCATTGTCATTGTAAGAGGGAAGATGTTGTTTCTGCCTCGGCTATCTCCCATCCCACCTCAACCTGCCAAGTACGTCTTCCAATCGTGTTTAGCCAATAGGTTACATCGCCCAACGTTGTTTTCAGAGTAACCATAGTCATGGATCTGAAGAAGGAAGGCGACGAATACCTGATTAAATCTCAAGAATACTTCTACCAACCCACCGTTCGTTTGTTCCGCATTATCACGCATATATCCATTCATAACTACTTTCCCAACAGGAATTGATCAACCACGTCTTTCCTCCCATTGCTCCTCTCGTCCGCTTTGGCTTCTCTGCCCTGACATATATATCGGCCGTCGGAGCGAAATTTGCGCAAGTCGTCGGCATCTGGCGCGTCAGCGATGACAGCAGTAGTAACGGGAACGATAATAGCAAAGAAAGCAAGTATCAAAGGTTCCGTAGTGCTCCCCGTACCAACGGAGCCAGGGAAGGAAGCGCCGACTCTCGCGCGTCTGAAGATACGCGAGTTGGAGGCAGCGAGAGCTTCAGTGGCAGCGAGAAGCAGGGTGGCCGCATGAAAGTCAAGAAGAACCGCAAGCGGAGGGACGTCAGTGGTCAACGCCACAATGCTAGCCCTGCCAATAGCTGAATCCCATCGGAATCTCCTTTACTGCATTCGCATGTTTTCGCTCTGTTTACTTCTGACTCCATGCCCATAGAAGAGATCGTCCCTTGATAGTTGCCTGTTCCTCTAGTTGTATGATAAACTTTAGCTTTCAAAGGTTCTGTATGCCTTCTGTAATTGTAGCACGCATTGTACCCTTTGTAACCATTTTAGAACCTCTAAAATGCTTTTAGATAGATAGATACGTTGCATTATGATACTTTCCAGCATTGCTGGCTTTATCTAGATGAGTGCTTTTAAGTCGGAAAATTCGTGATTCACATTGAACACCGCTCTACGGGCCACTTTCACTCATACACAATCGCCAGTGCACAGACTGTAATGCCACTCAAGCTTGATGGCCACGGCTGGGGGCACACGTTGCTCTCTGCGACAGGGCAGTTGTCTAAGATGATCAAAGACGAATCAGATTAGATTATGCATCAATCATCTCATGTTGATTGAGGACATCATGTCTCAAGTTTGTCTGTGAAACCACGACCGCCAAACACAAATAACACTTGTTGTCCCTCTACTGACACTCGCTTCCAAACGAGATATCTTGCTGTTTCTGAGGCTCTTGAGCACGCCATTTTGTTGAGATTGAAGATCCAAGAAATACTCCATGAGAACTCAGTCATCATCGGGATTCGAAGATCTGTTTCCTATGTGCTCACCAAGTGTGAATTTTCCTTGCTCATCAACGACTCTTGAGTTTGGTACCCGTCCCATCGATTACTTTGATCTCGCCAGCACTGCAATTACTTCCGTTCGGAAGCTACCTCAGAACACAGCCGATTTATATCATGGCTCTGACACAGACCATCCTCCTACTCCAGATCCTGTTTTGTCGGCCCTCCCTTTTGGTCCTATCTCCTGAAACAGCTCCAGGAACTTCATTCTAGAGGAGCAGCGGGGCATCGCTGGATATACGTGCCGCTGGAGCCCAACGCATATCGCATCGTGTCATTGTCTGCTGAACCTTACGCCGATCTCAGCCTGGATTTCTATCCAGCAGACGCAGGTATATTGGAAGCAGAGATAGTTTTTTTGGTGTTGATGTTCGGGTCAACACCACCTGAAGAGGTGCCCAACGTTGCAATCCATGGGGACTCTTCCAGCGTTCACAAACCTTTTTACACTATTCCACATTTGCCACAGAGCTCAAGGACATTGATCACAAGGGCATGCAGGTTGAGGACCATAGTGGCCACAGCTGTGCCCTGGTCCAGGTTCCGGCAACAGACACGACTCATCTTGAAATTCTTTCACCTAGAGCTACGACTTCAGGAAGAAAGGTGTTGTGAAATGACGCTGACTTGGAATCGAATCCCATCTTTGGGGGTCGGGTGGCTATTGGTACTGCGGTTCTGCCTGATATTAGTCGCTCAGACCAAGTCCCATATATTCACAAAACAATGCCCAAAATGATTAGCTTCTATTATGACTGTAGTGTTGTGGAACGGAACGGCTCTTCCTACTTCGCATGGCAGCGGCTGGTGTCCACTGTCGATGACTATGGAGAGATGCCCGCAGCGAACGTTTTGTAAGCTCATCGACAGCTTTCTGCCTTTTTCTGTTGGGCACGTCAACAGGTTTTCAACAAAGGGCTTGGTAGAACCTACCTGGAAGATCCGGGTTCAGAACGCGCAAATAGTTCTCGGTCGGTTGTGGTGGTGTTGTATCCCAACGACAGAGTGATATCAGCTAGCGTGGGGACACGGGCAACGGGGGAGGGGTCGGGAAGCGATTCATATGAGTCCACGAAGATATCGTCCTGAGCCCCATCGAGGAAGTTATACAAGTCGTTATAGACGGGAGGAGCGAATGCTCCTTCAACCATCTGTCAAACAGGTAAACGGGCGCTCATAAATGGACACCGGGAGACGTACATTGTTTTCTTCAATGTTGAACCAGTAGAAAGGCTGTTTGGCACCATATGTACAGTTACCCGGGACGTCTTGGAGTTTATTGTTCAAGGGGTCGGCTCCACATCGACGAGGGATTTGGGGTGCAGCGAGAGTGGCAGCATCAGAGGTCGAGCCTGTGACTTTGCACTTGAATCCGTTCATGTAATCTGATCGTCGCAATGAGCATCTCAGGAAAGCATTGCGCTAGTAACAGAATAAGTTCCTTACTTTCCTCGGCCCCACTGTTCTGCGAATGGATCCAAAAGAACGCACATGTGCATCCGTCCGGCGGGCACGGTGGCATCCTCTCTGGGACCTGGAAATCCGTGAACCTCGTCCATACACACGTCTGGTTCACACTGAACACAGTGAAATCCTCGGGCTTGACGCTTCTCGCGTCGCTCTGATAGGCAATGGCCAGCGCACACCCTGTAACGTCACTCAAGCCTGTAGTGTGGAAGGCCTCGATGCCACGGCCGGGGCACACGTTGTTGGGGTTGTCGGGGTCACGGATGTCGGCCCCGGCGGAGGCGTGGTACGATGTAGCGCCTTTATCGCAGGCTATTTCAGCGGTGGCTGCCTGCCCAGCTGGGAGCTCAAAAAAGTCGGTAGGGTGGGGAGGATAGTCGAGGTGACCGTGGAACCACCAGCTGGAGAATGTGCGATTCCGTAGAGGAGAGACGGGGCGGTTGTCGAAGGGGAACGTGGTGTCGGTTACATTGAAGCCGAACATGCTGGGATGGAAGAAAGCTTTCGGGTCGTCAGTGATTATTTAGAAGGCTGATAACCATACAAAGGTTTACCAGAATGACTTCGAGCCATTGGAAGGAGTATCAAACTAGAAACTAGTGTGGAGATAGTGTAAAGCATCGTTCCAGACGAGTGAACAAGTTAAGGGTAAGTAACAAGAGTCAGCCAACAACGAGGAGGATATATAGAGTGACCACATCGTTAGCTTGGGCTATTTGACGGTGGCGAGGACAATAGACGACGGGAAATGAACAAAGGTCGGAAGGGCCCATTGTTGATGTCCATCATGTCAAATCTAGCATTTATAATCTAGCCAGCATCTACATAGCCAAAATCCTGAGTTCAAGCGGATTTGAAGGAGCCCAGTTGCCAAATTGTGGTTGAACCGTTGAGCCTAGTGGTGGTCTGAAGGATCAATTGTCTTCCACATTTGGAAGTATAGGCTGGTGAACTTGAAGAGCCAACGTTGGCAGAAATAAATTGCATTTGGATTAGCATAGCAGATGGTAACAATAGCCCCCATAGAAAAATAGTGAAATGACAAATACTATGTCTTCTCTAACATATTTCGTCGTTTCTCAGCCCACTCCTTCGCTCGTGCTCGCCGTGCTTCCTTCAGAGCTTCGGCATCCATTGTGCGAGGCGCAGAATTGGGTTCCGTCGAGGATATCGCAGGTTGCGACTCGATCTCGGTCTTGTCACGCGCGTCTGCGTCTTCCTCGCTGTCGGCATCACTGTCTCCATACCCTGCCAACACACCTAGTCCACTGGCACTCTGTTTTTCCTGTTCCTCTTTGGCTTTGGCCATTTTTGCCTTCCCTTTTGCAAGCTTCCACGTGTTGCTCCATCGACCGCGTAAAAAAGCAAATCGGGCGTCGCTGCCGTGGTTGGCAAGAATTCGAGCTTCCAATTGTGTCGAGTTGGGTGAAGACATAAGATGCGTAGCGGTGCGTTGCATAAGATCACGCTGAGCATCGTCGGGCTATGACGAAGTGAGGTAAGAAAAGAAAATTACTTTCAGAGCGTTACATACCTCTTCATCGCTTCCTCCCCAAACATCTTCCTCCTCCGCACTCAATTCCCCATCTTCAGCACGTCGAGCTTTCAGCCGTTCCTCTCTGACGTGCTCAATATGCCGGCGTTTCTTATCACGTCGATAGTCTTCCACTTCCTCTGGGCTGAGGAAAAATACGTCTTCGCTATCGGAGGGAAGATCAGACCACCCGCCGGGCGAGTCCGGAGCAGCTTGGATCGTCTCAGAAGGGTGCAGTGGGGGAAGAGTATCAAGTAATAATCGAACATCGTATCTGTGGAGAAGATGCGTCAGACCATTCGTTCTGGGTCATATTGAAGAGAGAAGATTGACTTCAGACCCATTTATCGACAAGCCACGAGATACATCAGAGCATAGACCGTATGCCAGACACTCTAGAACGCCGACAAAGACGTACCTGTCCACCCAGATGACACCGACTTCATCATTGGTTTGTGTACTCAAATTATCTCCGTCCTGAGGAAAAGCCAGTCGGGATTGACCACCCCACTTGATCAACGCGTTGCCCATGGGGGCTTCGAGAGAGGCCGCAGCCATAGTTGCATCTGGACCACGAAAGATGTCTGCTTCGTAGGCTTGTACATATAACCCTGGGTCAGGACTGGTGTCCCGCTCTGAGACGGTAAACGAGGTGTTATTCTGGTCCATGGCTCCTTTGACTAAATGCCCGGTTCTGTGCGTCGATATGGTTACTATGGTCAAAGCATAGTGGCATACTCAAATTCAACGTCGGTCATTGTCTCAATGTCCTATATATAACGGCACTGAGTTCTTGTCTATTCATCCCCCGAGATCCTGCTCCTCATGGCATCCAGAGCACCGACATGCTCCAAATCTCAAGAAGGTGAATAAGAAACTTTCTCTGGCTCATAAATCAATTTCTAAGTATAACGTTGTAGGCGATCCGAGGCTCAATTTCCGTGGCTTGAAGGCAGAGCATCTATACCTTCATATTACTGAGATCAATCTCGTTGCCCATTTCGACCACCAGGGCGTTTGCGACGAGCACACCGACCTGTCCTTCAGGCCTCAACGCGGCAATCACGATGAGCCGCCACGCGCTAACCATTTCTCATTTTGGTTTGGCTTTGGTGGCAGCGAAACCGTAGTGATGCACATCACACAACCCAATTACCCCTTCAATCCCTATACGGACAAAGCCTACCTCAGTAACAACGCTGCCATCGTCCATATCTTCTCTGACAAGACGCCTTACCGGTCTGAACTCGATATTGGATGTGTATACCGCGAAACTTGCATTCGACAGGGGATCACTGTTGCGCATATTGTTGATCTCGTCGATGAGAGTAAGCGCCAGAGTTTCTTGTTTAGGACGATTGAAATGCAGAAGGTGGGATGCCGGCATTGGATCCATACAATCGCCCGGGATCTCGAGCGAGCTGGAATTCCACCTCGGGGATACGCGGATAAGGTGTTCAAGCATCTCGAGACGTTCTATGGACGGTACCAACATCAGGAGCATCATACCGGCCGCTGGTTTGGCGGCAAGAAATGGGCGGCTCGTCCAGAGTTCAAATGTCCACAGATTCAACCAGGCATTTTTCCAACTGTAAGTTGCATGTGGCAATACAATTACAGTATTGATTTATACATCCTGCCTCCAGGTGAAATGCCTTTGAGGGTCGTAGAATGTAGTTAATCCTTCTTCGTAAATTACTTCAGCGGGTTCTAGCTCCAGATAGGATAGTGGTACAGTGCCATAGTCGTTCTGTGACCAATATACGCAATGGCAATCTTTCCAGAGGTTCAAGCTAGGCGAATTCGGAAGACATTTTGCGACTGCATCCATAGCATTCTTTTCCGGGTGTCTGGCACCACACCATCTTGTGAGCAGGCTCAGTGTTATTCGGTGAGGTTTCCAAGCATCGTAGTTTCGAGATTCCATTAAATCGCAGAATTGTTGTCGCTGGGAACGTCAAAGACATTAGAGGCCAATAAGAACATTTGGATAACATGCAAGTGGCTTACTGCTTTTTCAACATTAACACGGGTCTGGTCCTCGGAATATGGGCCATAATCCTCGTATGATAGGTCAAGTTCCTCCAGAGCGGGCAAATTGTCGGCAAAGAAGTCGATATCAAACTCGGACAAGTACACGAAGGTAAGTTTGAGTACCCTCAAATGAACGTCCTCAGAGGATATGGAAAATAGTGAGGGTAATGGCACCGTTATGCTGGAATCGAAGACCAGCAGCTGTTCAAGGACGGGAAAATGCGCTAGGTCGAGCGCACTTGGGTTACGAGTTCCGATCGACTGTATGGTCTTCTTGCCCTGTCGCAGGGTCAAGCTACGTAGGGAGGGGAAGTCAAGCTTTGGGAAGTCGTCTCGAATCCAATCAACTTCATAAACACCTAGCCTCGCGGACTCCCTCCGGATGGTAAGGGTTTCCAAGGTATTCTTGTGCCGCACTAGGAATGACGACAAGTGCGTGCCTGCCCTCTCGAGCTCCCCATGAAGCGGAAGGCAAAAAGATATGTAAAAATCGCGCAAGTGATGTAATACATCCACGCTATTCATTATGACCACAAAGTCGGTCTCGTGGATCGCCGTTAGCCTTAGGGAGACAAGCGTATCCTTCATGGTTGTAATAGTCGTTATCAAAGAGTTATCGAGAAGGGAAGGATCGTGAGGCCTGATATTCATATCCCACGGAGTGGTCTTGAGGTCGAACTCAAGACTTGTGAGTTTTGGGAGATTGTGCGTGACTGTTGAATGATACATATGGTACCCATGGAAAGAAAGTTTTTTGAGGCGGGGACCGGTTGTTTCCCACAACACGCGGAGGAACGGCGCAAATGACGCCTCGTAGATAACTTCGTCCAGTAAATGTATGGTGACTTGCTGCAGGTTGGTGCACAATGCCAGGGTATCTCTCACCGCTTCCAATTGAATCAGGTCCTCAGGTATTATGCTCCATTTCGCCAAATACGATATCATTACGTGACTGCATGGGGCGACCTTATTCGTTTGTATATGCAACATGAGATGGCGCACTCGAGAATGTAATTGACTTGGTAGCCTGGGGAATGCGCAGAGATTAGTTATACGTCAGTCGAAATAAGAAATCGTATAGTACCTTGCAAGTTTGTCGAGAGCCTTGGTTCCATGAATACCCTTGTACTCCAACTTGATTTCTCGGTATATATCATCCAGACCAAGCTGATAAAGGCGACGGTTCACTCCCATGAGGCTCCTGACCTGGCCTTTAGGGAGTGATGAGACCACGATCATCCATAGTTCAAGCGGTAGATCAGGCATCCTGGGGTGAGCAAGGAGAACAAGGAGGAACAACAGAGATTGTAACAAGAACAAAAGGGATGATCACCCATCAAATTGATCAACATCTCTTGTTGCGTGGATATGGATAGACTTCAAATTCTGTTCACTCTCCATCGTGAGCTAGAATTCTTGGCGACATTTTCCGGTCATGTACGCACCTTACAAGTGACAAGAGCAAGATTTACGAGGAATACGATCTGTGCCGTGTGGTAACTGTGTGCCGAATATGAATACGAACCGTGATCCGAAGAAGCCAGTTTTGTGCTGAGCTGAACCCTCACTTCTGCGAAATATGTGGCCAATGACTCCTGTCCTGGATATAGACATTGTGCAACGACTGGAATACAGAACACTTAATTCCAGTAACCTGTGACGATCATTTCATCATGGATCAGTGTCGACGTCACTCACACAACTACAATTTACGTTGGAAAAGATGCTACGCAAACCCCGTGGTAAATGATGCTCTATGATTAGTTGAAACCGCAACCGTTAGTGAGGCCCCGACTCTTCTTATTCATCGCCTTGGCCTTCACCGCCAACTTAAACTTTTACAATGCATGATTTACCTCATGGTGTTTGGGAGCTTGTTGCTACACATATCTCTCAAGAAGAGCTCTTGGCGCTGGCCGCGGTAAACCGAACGTTTCTCAATATAACCCTCGACACACGCTTCGGGGAGGTCGAATGGATCCAACCGAACCAGAGGATGGTGAAGGCCCTGATTCGTCTATTGTGGGTTCTGTCAGCATATGCGCTCATTCATACACTTTATTGACCAAAGGTGACATTTTAGGGATCCTTCTATAGCAAATCGTGTCAAAAGGCTATACATCAGAAATTCTATTATGCAACAACTTCTTCGGGATACAACCGACTTCAAGGATCCCATGCCTGGCGTATACGGCGTGATGGGGAAGCTTTATGGCTTCATCACAAAAACTCCAGCCTGCGAGCCTTCTCGTTGGAATATAGCGGCCTATCTCTATACAAAGACACTCAGCGGATATTAGAGTCTAGCAGGAGCGTATACAACCCATACCTGCGAGAACTCATACTTCATACGACATTTATGGAGTTGTTGGGAATGCTTGCAGGAACAACGTTGCTCGGTCTCGACGAATTGGACCTCACTTTCGAGCAAGATGCTTTTCCAACACCCTCGGACGTTGTTGCGAACCTTGCTATATCGATAACAGCTTTTGCCCCTCATATCAACACTTTAAAAATATGTTCGCGAGCCTACCAGGACCATTCCCAATTCTTTATGGCTATCGGGCCATTTCCCAAGCTTCGACACCTGTCCCTTCGAGTCCAGTTTGATGGGTCAAATCTTTCCGACTCTTCCGGGATTAATCAGATGTTGCGGCAGCACCGTCCCACTCTGCATGACTTGGAAGTACTTCCAGAGTTTTGGGATGTTGAAAGCGTGTCCCAAACCATAGCATGGGCGGCTTTCCAGGAGCAGTGCCTCCTTGATCTGGATCAGTGGCCCACTGGCCTCCAGATGTTGACCATCCCAGCAACTGACCTTCCAACAACTATGTCCCTGGTCCGACCTGTCGCGGCTACTCTCACGAGCCTTCGCCTCGCATACAAATACTTGACGTACCTGGAAGTAGCTGATGTGGTTGACCTATTCCATCGCCAACCGAAGGACATGAAGCATCTGTCCCTTGACGTCAGGTTGGCAACGCCTAACCTCCTCAATCTCCTCGCGCGAAAGCTACCGGGATTACTGTCTCTGACGCTGGTTATTGAAGACGCAACAGTAAGCCCCTTTTCAAAAAGAAAAATATTAAGAATTTGCGTAATTAACCCCAGCACACAGAGCACTATGCAATCGATACTCCGCACAGATCCCACCGGGAGCGATAACATCGACTGGGGCCTCTTCGACTTTTCCATTTTCAACAAGAAATTCCGTGACGATTCTGCATGCATCAGCGCGCCAATGTCTTTCGAGTTCGAGGAAGGGTTGATGTCACAGTTCTCGTCCCTTCTACCATCCGTCCGGAGCTTCAAAGGGCGAGGACATACTGAGATGGTGAGGATATGTTAGTTTCATGCTACAGATATACTACATATCAAGGATTACCGGCGATCTAACGATCTATGTATTCGTTCAAAACTTTCCCCATCACATTGAACGATTTCGAATAAGCTACCAGGACAAGGCTAGAACGTGAGTCTTCGGTGTGTTGAGACTTGGTTGAGACGTCAGTTGATTACTGCCCACAAGTTCCCATCCCGATTTTGGGGCATCATGTGTGTCATAATAGCCCAACGCCCTCTTAGCCTGGGGTGCATGAGGCTGAGAACATTCGAATTCAAAACAAGCCTTCGAATGGCTCGTGATACATATCTGAACATATTATTACAGAATTGCACCACACTTGTGTTCGTGCGCGGACCGCTACCGGGATGATCTATCTTTATCTTGTCACCTGTCTGAACCAACTTTGACCAAAGTCTCCTCCAGGAGCTAGCTCTAACCACCTCGTTTCAACCTCACTTCCTCCCGGCGCCCATTTTACTCAAAACATTGTCAGGAATTCCCGACAAGGCAGGCAAAGGGTCTTGATAAAACCCTTGTCTGTCCCAGTACGCGGTCATAGCCAGTTCCACATCCTGCCCCCCTCTGAGCTTCGAGTTGTTGAGAATCGCTGCCCTAACAAACAGCGTTCCGTCAATCGCTTCAGCTCCTGGGAGCTCGGTGGCTGCAAAATCGTCCTGTCCCGCTTTCCTACCTCCATATATCTCCGAAAAGTGAGCGAGAGAGCGTATGGCTTTCGGAAAATGTTCATCGGGAAGTACAAGTGCGTCTTGGATTAGCTGGAACCATGGGTTGGGGTTACTGGCTATTGGAGAATCTTGCTTGGGGAGTGCATCCTTGTGTGGTGCAGGAAACGAAGGTACAGCTCCTGGGTTGGTGGATGTTTCAGCAAAGAAGCCTTTGATGTCAAATCCTGGTCGTCCACGGCCGATCCACCAGGTCAAGGACACTGCGAAGAAGCTGCGGAGGAGGAGCTCCTGCGACGCAGGTTTGATGATGTTGCAGATGGAAGAGAGGAAGAGAGACGAGGTGACGAGATGTATGCTACACTTGCCATTAGCTGGACTGATCTAAATCGAACATCAGAACCGAAACGTACTTGAAGAAATCAGTATTGAAGGCTTTGTCCTTTGCCCAACCTCCCACAGCATATATAATCGTGTTCGCATAGATCAGCTCTTCGATCTTATGCTCAGCCTCATGCGGATCATTCTGGTTGAACGTCCAAGCGCGCAGGTACTCGCTGATCACGTCGCCGTATTTGTCGTTGATGTTAGAATAGACCACCTCGTAATGCGCCACCGCTGGGATTGCATCGAAACGGGTGTCTTTGAGAATACGTGCCAAAATTGTCAGAGCGTGGATGTTAATCGGCCGAGGGCGTGTGGAAGCTGTACTCTCGCCAAGGGCTACTCCTTGGAACTGGGACGTAATTGACGCAACTGCTGTTGTGGGTGCGGGGGTTTTCCACAATGATTCTGGAATGACATTAGACGAGCTTTTGAAATGTACAGCCGTCCAGGCGAGACCTGAAGGAAGCGCTCAACGGGAGCTCTTCGTCTTTGTTAGAATTAATGCTCACCTTCAGCTACGAGTCCAGGTACACCGAACTCTAGGCCATTGCCAATGTGGATCATAGAGTGCAGGATTCCGTCCATGCACCTGTCGAGCATCGCCGGCTGGTCTTTGTGTTGCTTCCCATGGACGAAATTTGCATTCTGAGAGAACACATATTCCTCCAGTGCTGAAGCAGTGCCTTGCTTTTTCACGATCTCTGTAAAGAATGCCAGGTATGCGCTGTAATATCTGTCATGGCGGTTTTAAATTTATTTAAGTCACAAGGAATGCGGGCATTGCCTACCCGTCGTCGCCAAGATGTTCATCGAAGTTCTCTGCTGTAATCTCTCCCGGGGATTCAAACCTTGGCATGAGATAGGCACAGTCAATGTTGTATGCGGCCTTGATAATCTCATTGTCTGCACCCAGTGCCCACAGTGCAAGCGTATAGTGCACAGCATGACTGTTGTCTGGATTAAAGTAGGGTCGTAGAATAATATTGTCGTAAGCTCACTTGTGAGGTCGGTAGTCCCGGTCGAAGAATATATGCCATCTCTCCTGGCTATCTTGGATTATTTTTTGAATCGTCTCTGTCGACTGGGGTGTGATTCCTGGCCAGGTTCGAGGTGCAAACTTTGTTCGCGCAGATGATGGGGCTGGAAAGAGGTCTTGGTACATTATTGTGAGTCTGAGTTGTTATTTCGTGACTTTCTCCATGGGCTTTTTATACCTTCAAGTGCTAAAATTCCCACTCTGTATGTTCTTGAAACAGGGACTATATCCAGGTCATGGGTTATCAGCCCTTTGGGATCGCGGTAGGCCGTATGGAACTCTTCCGGATGACCCATCAAATGACCGACGATGCCCGGTTAGACTAATACAGTAATTCTGTCCAAACGTCGACTCCACGGAGTACGAATGGCAAGGCATTCGCATATACATAGTGGGCTCCATAAAATCGCGTGGCGTGATATGAGGGGCAGTAACACCCACAGATGTTGAGCAAGAAGAGTGATCGGGATCCTTAAAAGTTACTTTCAAGAAATTCCTTTCGATCATCTCATCAATTTTCTATCAATGATCCGTACATGTCCACGACCTCCACACCGTCTATAGAAGGGTCTTCAACGGCAAAAAACGATATCATAGACTAGGATGTTCCTTCAGCCGACATGGACGGAGAGAAATTTGATGGCAGCCTTTCTTACGGCGTAAGAAGCATTCCACGAGTGATCAATATAATGATGTAGATGCGCCACAAATAATCGCAATTCGGACCCACCTTTGTGCACTACATAGATCGATTACAGGATCGCAATAAGGTAGTGACAATGTCCATAACTATCTTGTGGCTAGATATCTCTCTCGGAAGAACCTCTCAGTACTAATCTCTGTGAATCGGGCCCTATTCAACTCTGTACTTGACACGCGTTACGCAGAGGTCAGTTGGCGATATGCGAACTGGGACATGGTGAAGCAGCTACTACGCTTGATGTAGGCACCCTTTAAAACCTGACTTGTCGTCACCCGTGGTTATTTATCAGAGCCTGTCTGTTTTCAGCGACCCTTTCATCGCGAGCCGCGTAAAGCGACTTAGCATACAGAGAAGCCTTATGCAAGGCCTACTTCTCTCGAAAAAGGCTGAATTTGATGACCCCGAAATATGGACGAGACTTTGGACCCGCGTCGGAAAACCGCCTCCTGCCCCTCCGCCACTCGAAATATCGATAAAGGACTACTGCGATCGACCCAACGACGTTGTACGTTTGATGGCTCAAGCTGTGTCTAGTATGAAGAACCTACGGATTTTCTCACTAGACTGCACGAAACTCTCTCTGTACAAAGAGACGCAGCTGTTTTTAGCATCGTGCAGGAGCGTTTACAACCCACACCTGCACAAAGTCGTCCTTCACGCCACTTTTACGGAGGCGTTATCGTTGCTGGCAGGTGCGACACTTGTCGGCCTCGAAGAGCTGGACATTACTTTCCAATCTGGGCCTTTGGTGGCGCCTCCCAGTGAGGTCCTTTCAGCCCTCTCCTCAGCCTTATCTACCTCGGCGCCCAACCTTCGCACTCTCAAAATTCAGTCTCAAGTCACGAATCAGGACCACTCTCACTTCTTCAAAACTCTATGTCCGTTCGAACACCTCCAGCACCTTTCCGTCCAGGTCCAATTCGAGAAGACCAGTTTTGCCGACATCTCTGGCCTCAACGAGATCATCCGGAAACACTCCTTGACTTTACAGCATCTGGAGTTGCTCCCGGAAAGACACGTGGAAGGAGACGAGTTTCAAACATCTACGTTGCCCATATTCCTGGAACAGTGCCTCCTCGACCTTGACCTCAACCTCTGGCCTCTTGGCCTGAGGTCTCTGAGCATACCAGTCACCGATATCAAGACAACCGTGGCCTTACTCCAGGCGTATGCCGACGGGATAACAGATCTCCGTCTGGCCTATCGATACCTGACGCTCCCTGAGGTGGAGGAGATCTTCGGCCACCTCCGCAGCCGACTGCGCGATCTGAAGCACCTGTCGCTCGACGTCGGGTGTGCGGCGCCGGAACTTCTGAGGTTCCTTGCCTGCGAGATACCGGGGTTGAAGTCATTGACGCTAGTAATCGAAGACGGACTTGTAAGTACACTGAGCGTCCTCTACCCCTGACAAGGCCGAGAGATGATCGTGTCGCCTTTCCAGAAAACAAGACAGTCCATCCAGCAGGCCCGAATGCTCGCTTTGCGGGATCCCACCATGGACAATGATGGCATTGTGTGGAACCTCGTTGAGCTGTCGATATTCCACCAGAATCGCCGGACCCACTCGGCCACCAATGCAGACAGAATGGCCGCGAATTATGAGGAATACCTCATGCATGACATAGCCAACCTGCTACCTTCAGTCCAGAGTTTCAAAGGGAGAGGCCACAAGTACATGGTCAAGGTGTTCACTGAGCAGCATTCTTTTGGAGTATTCGAGTTCTTATGGATGTTGTTTCATGATCTGTACTTGTATTTCTGGAGCTTGTTATGGCGCTGAAACCAATAACTTCTGAGAGTTTTGGAGGCTAGCCTTCAACCAGCGACATTATTCGATTTGGTCACCCCAAGGATATGGGGTGCAAACACGCACTGAACTACACATAGAGGTATACTGTACAATGCTTACAACTGCTTTTTCTCCAGCTTCACTTTATACGTCTCCAGCCCCCGAAGACGCTCAGTGAGCGTTGGGTGGGAATGGTGGTATGCCGAGTACCTATTAAACATCCATGTCAGAATCTTGCAAACAAAGACAATGAATGAAATACACACAGCCAATCGACCCAGACTGTCGACAAATTTTTGACATGAATGGTGATGAGTGCGCGTCCAAGGCGATCGCCCATATCCTTCATGTCCTCAGCCTGCAACTTGCCCTCCAATTCACACGCAAATTTGTCGGCCTCGTATTCAAAGTGGCGGCTCACGGCGTTCATGCCGATGGATACGACGGCCTCGAGTGGCGTCAAGATCATCTACAGGGTTAAGTGCGCATTAGATACTGCGGTGGGAAATGAACTTGCGCGACGCACCTGGAAAAGCGTGAAGGCAACGATGGTTGGCGGCACTGCGGCGACGGCCTTGGGGAAGTCGAATGCAGTGAGAACGGCCGGGGCGTGGAGGAACGCGGGGAAGAGGGATAGGATGGTGAAGATGTGCAGCTGGGACACGGCGAGCATCTTGGTGGGGTGGAGGTAGTACCAGTGGCCGAGTTCGTGTGCAAGGACAGCCTCAACTTCTTCGGGCTTGCTTTGTTGGATCAAGGTGTCAAAGATGACAATGTGTTTGCTCTGAGGGATTGTGAGAACACATAGGCGGGATAACTAGCTGAGGGAACGTACCCATGGAAGACCAAAGAAGTACGCATTGCTGTGGGAGCTACGCTTCGAGCCGTCGATTTCGTAGAGGTGCTTGAGCGGGAAGTGGAGCTTGGAGGCCAACAACTCGATGCGAGACCGAAGCTCTCCAGGTGCCAGCGGTGATAGCTTGTTGAACAGGGGCTGGATGACTGTCGGGTAGATGATGACCATGCTAAGCTGGAACGTGATCCTGTTGAACGTAGCATAAGCACAAATAAATTGGTTCCTTTTGTGACATACATGAAGGCCATGAGCCAGGGCACGAAGCGGTCTCCAGCCCACTTGAAGATGTAGAGGAAAGCAGCCAGGAAGGGCGAGCCAAGAACAACTGCGAGGGCCCATCCTTTGAAGAGATCGGCAACGAATAATGAAGGAGTCATCTTGTTGAACCCGTGCTTTTCTTCGACGACGAATGTTCCATAAAGCGAGAGGGGTATCGTAGGGATGGTGGAGAGGAAGTAGAGCACGAAAACAAAGACGATAGATTGCAGGATCTGTGGCATGCTGCATCAGACTCTCTGCACGACAGCGCACACGACAACTCACCTCGTATTCCGAGCCATAATCGACCAGCGCGAGCAGCCGGCCAGCCGCGCCCCAAGACCAGGCATAAAAGCCAAATTGCAGCAACGCAGAGTCAAGGCACTGCTTTAAAAGGCCCGAGACGAGAGCAAATTTCGCCTTGTCCCTGCCATATTCCTGCGATTTCTTGAATGTATTACCCTCGAAATGCTCTGCAAGTACTGGTGGTGGTTCAGTTTTGGAGTAGAGCGGGTATTGACGAAGCCTGCAGCCCTTTCAGGTCAAATGTGTTTTGAGGCGAAGTTGATTGGATGAATAAACTCACAAAAGGTATGTCTCGAATAATGTGACAGCCCATGAAAAGGCCTGAACACCGAGCTTCCAGTCGATGGGTTCGACGGCGACAAACGCCAAGTGGCTCTGGATTTTGGATAATTGTGTGTGTAAAAGGTCCATCTTTAGGAGAAAGGTGGCGGTAAGGTGGCGGCAGGGAGCAAGGGATACTGCTGGCGACCACGACGTGGCGACGTGTTGCAGCACAGCCACATCCGCATTCAGCGACGGGCCGAAACGAACTTTTCGACAACAGTCGGTCATTCAGAAAGCATTTATGGGCTGGTAGCGGGCAAGGACTCGGGTCGAAGGGGGCAGACGTCCTGCACATGCCGTTATATTAACTTTATTCATACCAACTCGGCGAAGATGCGATTCCTATGCTTCATTGCCTACAGCTACTATCATCCCTTTCCTCCGTGGTTCCAAAGACCAGAGAAGCAAAAGCCAACTGACCCACTCATCCGCAGTTTGCAGCGTAGAAGGGAAGATTCAAGAAAGAGAAAAGCAAATCACGGGACTCGAAGTGGATCAACGCCGAGTGAGATCCAGTTTGTCCTCTTACCGCCATGGATCGCAGTGCAGAGACATCGCGAATACCAACCGTCAACGATCTTCGAGTGCGTCGCCCGTGTCTATCCATTGGCGCCACACACTTATTCTTGTGCAGGTCAAGTTCTGTTACATTTGCCAGGAGGAGGAACTTTATAATGCTCGTCCGCCACCTTCCTTTATCTCTTCTTCACCAGGCATTGACCCATTGAACAGCCGACAACCCTCCCAGACCTTGGACGCATCCTTGCACATGCACACTCGTCGCCCACGAGACATGTCTTCTGCGCTGGATCCAGACTTCACAGGCCGATTCGGCCCGCGCTGCCAATGCACTCAAGTGTCCTCAATGTGGAACCAAGTATGAGCTCGTGAGCAAGAAGCCGACTATTCTACGCATCCTAGGCCTAGGAAATCGCTTTTTTCAACGCGCAGGTCGTATGGTGACACTAATGGGAGCCGCCGGGATAGTGGGTGTCTTTGCCTCGGGTATGTCTCTGATCTTTGTGCTGCTAAAGTGTGTTGAAGAGATCACATTCAGGTGTCTATGCACTCTCGACGGTGTATGGTTCCTGGGCCGTGAAGCAGTTCATTGGAAGGGAGTATGTTGCCCGTCCGTTCACCATCTACTTCATTTTCATTTACCATTTATGAATCCAGGATGCATGCTCTCCTCCTAACGGACGAACCAGACAACTGGCGGTGGACGACCTTCATCAATCTACCCAGCATACCCTTTGCGCTCATCCTTGCTCGTTTCCAACCGCCCCGACTCATTCCCTCAATCATCCCAATTCTCCTCCTCTGGCCACCCATTCCTCCCGTCCACCTCCACGAAGCCTTTGCCTCTAAACGATCTAACTCCTTCACTCCCTCCTCATTGCTTCCCGCAGATCTACGCACTTCGCGCTCCCTCTCTGCGACTTTGTGGAGCTGGCCCCCAACACCCGCGCTCTTCGGCTTCATCATCGTTCCACTCGTCCGCTTCGTATACAGAAAGGCCTGGACACGCCTTCAAATACGCGTTCTCGGTGCTGTTCCAGCGAGCGCACGCACAGATACTGTCGTGTGGGATGGATGGCCCATCGTCATCCGCATCAGAGGGAACATAAATGCCCAGGGAGGGGGTGCACAGCAGGACGTTCGAGCAGAAGGTGGACAGCAGCAGCGGGATGGGCAAGTTGAGCCCGCGCTGGAAGTGCAGGACCAAGACCCCGCACAACCCCAAGATCAGGTTCCCGAGGAAGGGCTTCCACCACTTGAGGCAGCAGAGCAAAATATCACAGTTATGCGCTCCTCCCTCGGGCGCCGTATTGGCGGTGCTCTGCTCATCCCTTATATATCTGCTCGCATGGGTGCTCTGCTCCTCGCCGTGTCAAAGCACTCTGTGATCCTCCGACAGATACTCGCGGTGCGGCCGCCACTACAACTAGTTTCTACGCTCGGGGATGGGCGGACACAAACGGCTGGGATTGCGGGGCATATCCAGACATCGCTGCAAAAGGTATGGCAATTGACAATGAGGGGATCGGCAGCATGGGCGGAAGCGGATCCTGTGTGGTATGTCCTTTGCTGTCATTCGTTACATAGCTCGGAAATTGACGTTCTGTGTAGGTGGCGGAATGCGATTGGCCTCGGGCTCTTTGCCATTGTACGCACTTTCATTATCACCCCTGAATCAACCAACTGACGCGATATTTTATAGGCAAAGGACGCAGTAGAGCTTCTGCATCTCTGGCTTGCCACACGCGAGCTGGAAAGCCGCCATGTCAAGAATCGCGATTTTTCTGGTGTCGATATCCGCGAGCTTGATCTTATACCTGGATTCCTCCGGGCGACGCCTTCTTTCAGAACACAACAACAACGCGCAAGGTCACTGCCGAGAGGGTTTTGAGGAACGTGCAGCGGTGGAGTCGTTTGTACTAGAAAGTTGGAGTCTGTCGGAATGCATCACGTTGTATAAAGGGTCTATTAATTTTTTTTACATAGACTGTGCTCATGGTCTCCAAAGGAATAAACTTAGTTTCGCATGGAAAATCCAGTGGCTCTCGTCGCAACCCGCTGCAGGATGCATCAACTTTTTTTTTAACTTCTGCTCACTCACCAGCGCGCTGAGAAGGGGTCCGGGAGTTGGGGATCTATGTAAGTGGTATGGCTCACTGGGATCTATGATCTCCAAAGCTTCCTCATGAAGCCAACTGGCACGACATTTTAGGTGAAGGATGCAATGGAGCTAGCTCCTACCTCTCTGGCCTCACGACCCGCGAAGGACTATGACTTTTCTATTGGTGGGTAGATTATGAACATTATGAACACCACGTACAGAGTCCTGCCCAGCCGATGTTATCAAAAAGAAAGCGTCTTTACAAATGGGTGAGTAGTTAAGGGAAACAGATGAGATCGTGCATCTACTCATATGACTCTCGCCATCAAGGACTCCACTTGCTGTGATGTTCCTGTCTCCCAATCGTCCCAACAGACAGCCAAGGTCTGTGTATCCCGACCAAGCAAGTGAGGTTTGGGGTCCCCAGCCCTCCTGTCCCTGCCGTTCCCAATCAGCTTGCCTTCGGGCATCACATACGTCCATCGCGAGAGTGCCTCTGTCTTGAAGCCCATCCTTTCAGCAGCCTTCAAACTCGGCCCGTTGAACGGACTGCACTGCCAGACAACGCGACGTAACCCAAGCCCACCGTTTTCGGGAAGGTCCAGCGCGTATTTCAGCAAAAGCCCAATCGCGTTCGTTGTAACGTGTGTGCGCTGGAATTTGGGTGATATCAGGACCCATGCGATCTCTACGGCGAGATTGGGGGACGAGCCGTTCGAGTACCCCATTACACCTGCGAAAGTACCATCTGGCAACGTTTCTGACGCCCTTGTCTTGTCATATACCGCGAACAGAGTGTTCGCAGGATTGGGATGGATTAAGCCTTCGGTAAGACCTGACACGAAGTCTTCAGGGGTTTCGTATGGCCCGAAAGGCAAGTAGTCGAAGGATGGCCTTGGGATCTTAAAAAACTCGGAGGCGTGTTTCGACGGCTAGAAAATAGAGATAGTGTCAATCAATCGATGCTTTCCTGTTCGTTCAAAGAAGTAATCACTAGAAATGGAGTGAGTTTGACGCGTTCGCTTTCCAAATCTCTCACAGGGAAACAAAAGTTCGCGTTGTACTCATCGGAGGTGACCATGGATGGGCCGCTCAGTTATGTATAAAACTTCAATCAGGTTGGCCTATAAATACTGTACCTTTTTTGATCTAAAATGACTCGATCGGGGCTCCGTCACGGCCGCCCGAATATAATGCCATTTGGTACTGGGATGGTTGTATTCTTCATCATGTATTCTTTCGGTCCGTGGATGTGGCCACCAAGATGATCTCGGAGCCTTTTCAGAGCAAAGAAAAGGGGATTGAGGATTGACCGGATAGTCATTGGTTGCTGTTCAATCCTGACTTCCGTTTTGCTCGATTACCTGACAATACATCTTAGCATTGATGAGTTATTATGTAGTGGTTAAGGGCAGCTGACCACTATCTGAATCAGCGAGGAAACGGCTTCAATGTCCCGTTGAACTTACTTCAGCCTTGCGGGTCAAAGGAATGATCCTGAACCCAAAATAACTTGTTGGCATATAGATGCAGACCTAGATTCGGAACCGGCACGTCTAGAAGGTCTGTTCAAGTGTTTGTCAGATCGTGTTGAAATAGGCTCCCGAGGCCACTGTGAAGTACAGGAAGGTGGTTTAGGTGCCTTATTTCTCGTTGGGAATGTGATGTTCGCTAAACCAGGACGTGTAGGGAGATCGCAAGGTAGAAGTAGTCAAATGAGACGGTAGTTGACAAGAACGCAAACACACCAAGAGTTCCGATAAAATTGAATGACTAGATAGGGGGATAAAGTACAGTGTAAATCGTAGCAGTTTCGGTTCATGTCATCATGGTTCCTGTGTTGGGAGACACCCCCCACCGAGCTGATAACAATGTCAATTAAGTTGACGAAGTTGATGCTGTGATGAGAAACTGCACTTACTTGTTCTAGAAAGGCGTCGATCTGGTCTCCATCCTCCATGTTCAACTAAAAAAAAAAAAAACAGATCAGGGGAAATAGCGAGTTGTAACAGCGCGATACTCACTGAAGCTGGCGTGTCGTCGGGTTGAATGCGGTCACCTTCGTACACGAATTTGAAGGTCCCTGTAGATCCAAGCCACAACCAGAACAGTCAGTGAGCACATCGTTTCATCTACTTTCCGCAATAGCACACTAGCCTGCTTCTTTTTGAAAACGTTGCTACAATGGGGGCGGGCCCACAAGATTAACCTTGGATTACAGCTTTTTTTGAGTGATAACGGACCTCTGCTGCTGCAAATATTTTCGAGAACTTCATATTTGCCTTCACCTTCACCGTGATCTCTGCATGAGGCTCGTTTTAGTCAATATACTCCTCAGACGACGCGAGAGTGACGAACGGGTTTTATCGTAGCTGATGTTGAGGTTGAGTTTTGGCTTCACGTCTTCAGGCTCCTGGGACATTGTAAGTTTATAAGAAATAAAAGAGGATGGTAGGTTGTGATATGATGTAGGCCGCGAACGCGATGCAAGGCGCGTGGTGGGACAAGAGAGGAGATGAAAGCGTGACGGTCACGACAACATTGTAAGTCTGTAACGCGTCGCGACGTGACTTCAACTTGGTTAACGCGCGTCAGGCTCCAAACTGTAGACTATCTATATTTCGATCAGTGCGATACCAATTTGCCAACGCAGTCTCAAAACGTGAGAAAAAGGGATCGCCAGAGCCTCGCGTACTTACATGGAGATTGAACTTCAACTTTGTATCTCCCTGTACCTTTTCCTTTACTGTTATAATACTTTGCCACAAGCACTTACAGTAGTTTGCATAAAGGTTGGCACTGCCCGAAATATTTTGACGAGATCAAAGTTGTAACTCGGAGAAACACTTGATTTGACGGTGGCTTGCTCTTGAATGATTCACTGGATTCCTGCTTCATATATGCTGTATTGTAAGATCTCTGGGGATGTCAAGTAGACTGTTGTATGTCTTCATGAACAGGAATTATTACTATCATCAGACAATATACTTGATATCTGTCTGAGAATCTCACAAGTCATATTGCATGACCAAGGCTTTTATAGATTTAGCAACGACTCAGAACTCAAGTTCAACCCAACTCATGGGGGTTGAACCTCATTGATGAAACTCAGCAGAGACCAGGATCAGCGTACGATATTTTACCTTTGAATTCACTAGCATAAAAACAAAACTATCCAGACAACGAATACCCCACATCGACAACACTTTCCTTCATCGCAATCAAACGGTCGAGCATCGTTTTACCCTTCTCATTCAGCCCTTCGCGGAACCTTTCCTCCTTCATCCAGTTCAAACCATGTTGAAGGACATTTCGTGCCCGAGTAGACCCGCCTTTCACGTTACCCATGTTCGCGTGTAGCGTTGCACGTTTTTCGGCCGATTTATACGTCGCACAGTGCAGGATGTTCGAATTGTAGAAGACAGTTTCACCAGCTGTGAGTCAGAAGAGGAAGTGAGCTGACATTCATATTGCAAAGTTTGTATAAGGACGCACGCTGGAGAGTCAGTTGAACGGCACCAGGCATATCAAGGGGATCTGTGGGTGGCTCCATGGTCTCACTATGCTTTCTTTGTTCCGGTGTGCGGGGTGTCCGATGTGAGCCTGGCACTACGTAAAGACAGGAGTCTCGATACAGGGCGCTGTCAGATGCCAGTCAGTACAACACTATATCTTGAGGTCGCCTCCTTACGTGTTCCATTGGACCTGAAGAAATTTCCAGTGTCAAAGATGTATGCTTCATGAAATTGGGCATATGAGAACGTACACCATAGTGCCATTTATTGAGGGCTTCTCGCTCCTCTTCTTTGCTCGCCTTTTCACCGACGTCGTCTCGATGCCAGCGAAGAGCGAAATTGTGCCCCAACGGATTGATAAGGAGATTGAATAGCTCTTGGGAAGATGAATACAAGCCGAGTCATCATTAGGAAGATCTATCTCACCCATTTCAAGATCCTCCTTCCCACATTCCAAGAGCTGCTTCACGACATCAGAGAGAGGCTGCGAGGTGTACCACTTTGCGAAGACAGGCTCTCCAAGTTCCGGATGCATGACATGCTGGACACCCCAAGAATCGGGGTTGTCATCTCCAAAAGGTGGGAATTGCTTCCCAACGGTCCTTCGATGGGGCCATTTGCCTTCACGGGTGAAAGAGACAACACGGTCACAGGCCTCGACCAGGGTTTGCTGGTCCTCGCTAGGTATCAATCCAGGAACAACTACGAAACCTTGCTCGTCGTATAAGGCCTTGAGTCGAGAGGTCATCGTGGTTAAAATCAGATGTTACGGGTAGAAGGAGCGCATACTTGTTGAGGTTGGGAACCAAGCCATGTGGTTGTGGATGTCTGGTGATCACGATAAGATCATCATGGAGACATATGTTATCGTTATGTTATCGTGAGTTCCGTTGTTCAAGCTCATATTTTACCATCTACGAAGAGGCCTAATAACGATATCTACTAATAGTGAAATTGCATACGAAGAAAAAAAAATCGAACCTTCGAACGTTTCAAGCCCTACTGTAATAAATAATGATTGTTAAATAGATTCGTAGAGACACATTGCCCAAATTTGACATATATACTACAAAGGCGGGAGAGGATGGAGTCTAGGCAGAAGGACAGGGTCGTAACGGTTATTAAAAATCGTTAATTCTTCTCCTCAGTTGGTCCTCCTTAAAAGGCTCGTTGCGCCATAATCGGGGTGCATGAGCAAGCCAGAATTTTCAAGCGCGTCGTTCATGGCCGTATCGTGTTTACCCCTGGCACAGGAATCAAAGGTAGAACCCCACAAAAGAACGAGCAATTGCAACAGGAGGATCATTGTTGCTAAAGCATTCCCTCAGAATAAAACCATCTACAGTCATCATGACACCCATGGTTGACGCAAAACATGATATATTGGCCATCCATTGCTCACTGCTTCATATGTCAGTAAGTCCGTGCGACTCATGGTAATACGTAGTTGAGATATGAATCCCAGAGTATTGTCTGAGCCACTATCGCCAGCAAAAGCAGTTTTCCTCTGTGAACGAATTACGGCGTGCATCATGAGCTTCAGGTCGACATTGAATACCAGCACCACCGATTCTGGGTATTTTGTTACAAATGATTCGATGTTTAAGACAGGAGGATCAATTCCAACACGATTTTTGGAAGTTAAGCCTATCTGCCACAACATATACCAAATAGACTAGTGTCAACGATCTTTGCCTCAGGACCAATTGATCTTTACGTCCTCAAGAAAACTGGGGAGGCAGGACCTGGACTTGGATTTGGACGACAGATCGTTGTAACTGCCAAGATCTTGAAGTTATGAGTAGATTAACGAGCATTGATGTTTGTGGCGTTGTGAAGTCGGCGATTTCAGACTCGGTTGAACTTATCAATACAAGTGCAGGATCAACGATACTCGTAAATCAGTGTAACTTACTACCTGAAAGGGGTTGTACAAACCTTACCACTGAGCTTGAACCATGTAGTCGAGAAGGGAGTTCTCGTGCCTTGATGTGCTTGCTATATTACTATCAGTCACTGACCCTGCATCAAGCTTGGGGATACTTATATGTTTGGTATCTTTTTGCAAAAAGAAGAGCCTACAGTCTAAGCACCCCCACTGTTCATCTTCGCCCTCCTCTTGACATATTTCGCGATGAAACTTCTCTCAACCAGTATACTCGCGCTACTCTTGATCGGCGAGTATTCTCCGTCATTCCATAAACAGGCGCCTCTTAATTTTGAAACCCCTTTGAATTCAGGTTGTCGCGCTGTGCCCGCTCCAGATACCACAGTCACGCTCTACCTCGTCGAAACAGCACCAGTACCAACCCAAATTCAGAGGCCATCAGAGACGTTCAAGCCTCTCGGCATCGGCTCGGACGGAATGACGACGTACTACAATGAAGAGATCGTCAGCGTCTTCTACGATCTTGATGACCACAATGCTGGGTTGATCTTGACAAATGGGCACACGACGCGCATATTTCCGACCCAAACCCCCGAGGTCGTGAGCACATATACTAGGGAGCCCGTCACATATATTAGTCTGTTCATTTTTCCTCTGTCTTTCTGAGAGCTCGCTTTACAACTGTACCCAGGAACGCTGGTCGCCGATGCATCACATTATGTGTACCACAAGGACCCACCAGAGACGACTTCGTTGTATGACTTTGGCGGCAATATCTTGAGCTGCGATGTCAATGGTCATGGTGGTGGGGCCTGCGTGGAGCATTATTGGATCAAAGGGCAAACGAAGACATATGCAACCACATATACTGGACCAGCCGTCCCTTACACCACACTTACCATAAAGCCTACGACCCTTACATCTAGTAGTGGCACTACGACGACTGGCGATTCTTCGCCATTGTCTGATGGAGCAAACTCTCCAGGCATGGGACAATGTGTTAGCCTTGTGATTGCCCTTGCAGCTGGGTCGTTGCTCTTTCAGTATATAATGTAGCTCCACAATCTCAATTGGTGTATTTCTGTACATGTATGATGAAATACAGAGTTGTGGGGCATAAAACGGACATAAGACGGGCATAAAACGGGACCTCCGACATGTATATACATATGGAGGAGGCCCAAGTACATGACCTTATATAGCTACCAAAGCCATTCTTTGGCTGAAGAGAATAAAGGAGTTCAACGATGTCATCGTTCTTCGTTCCTGCAGTCATCTTTTACCACTTGAATCTCTCGTCATCATCGGCTATAGAGCTCTCGTGAAACTCCGAGGAATGCGATTCAGATGCGCGCCTGGTTTGGTAAACGTTATGATTTCTATGACCGCTCCTACTTCGCAGCAAACCGTTGCTGACGTTCCATTCAACAGAATCCACTACCTCACGTATACGCGCAACGTCCTGATCAGCACTGAGCGAGTAATGTGTACTGCTGGATACGGAAAGGTGCAGAAGAGGAGATCCTCGAGCCCCTCGAGCGGTCAAGATATTTGCCAATAGGGCCGTATCGAGGGAGGGCGACCGATCACTCCAAAATTGGATGTCAAGGGCTTTTAAATCGACAAAGGATAGAGGACGCTGTTCAGATGAAGTTGTGATCCCAAAATCATCCTTCGATAATTCCCAACGCGAATAATCATGGCCTTCAACGTTCTCCGCAGTAGGATAGTCAAGTTCTTTCTCCGGAATGCCACATAACAGGGCCTGTATGAACCCAGGACCCCCTCTTTTAACAAGGATCGTGTTCAACAGCGGGAGTTCGCCAAAATGGCTGAGCCAGAAGTTGGGTGACATCTGTTCGTGATTAACCTCCAGAATGTTTAGATGGGCCATAGGTAAGGAGTCCAGAAAAATCTTCAAATCTTCCAAAGAAATGTATCTAAATTCAAGATAAAAGGGAGAATTGTTACCTGCTGGTACTTGACGTTGTCCATGGATTTCCAGGCCGTAGAAGTCCTCGGAACCCGTGATCACAAGGTGCCGAACAGAGCTGAGGCAACTTGCCATCTCTTGCAGGAATGTGCGAAGAATGACAGGATTGCGGACTGTTTGCCTCCAGGAATCGAGAATGACTTCGAGACACGAAGCTGTGGGATGTTTGAGATGAGACAGGATGATAACACACCCAGGCAAATCGCCGTGTATGACAAGGGTCCTTAGCCGGTTCATAATGATGGGAGAGTGTGATGAAGGCGATAAGATAGGATCCAAGTCTGTTTCAGTAAGTCTGCACGGATCCTTCAGCTTGAGTTTCTCCAGGTTCGGGGCTCGAACGAGAATGGTCAAAAGCTGAGATAGCGATAATCCATTTTCTAAATCGAAGTGCTCTAACACCAGTCTTGTCAATTGTGGTATGAAGGAGCATGACGTTGGTATTGTGCAACGACTGAGTTTGAGCGTCGTCAGTTTTGGCGCGGTTCCACCGAAAAGGTTCTCGGGAAGCTCATGCATGACTGTGCGCCTCGATGCATCGAACTTAAATGACTCCAGTAGAGGAGCTGCTGAAGTAAAGCTCGCTAAGAGTTTTTCAACTCGTACTGGTGCGGACTCGTCATCTTCGAACTTGAGCTCCCTAACTCGGTGGATGTCATTCAACACCGCCCACAATCCCTCCCACGACTGCCTCCGGAAGAGAATTACATTGATGTGCAAAGGGACGTCTCCTGAGCGAGGAAGGACAATTTGAGTAAGCCATTTTGTCCCCCGTTTTCGGATGAAACTCCAGAGATGCGGACAATTGAGAGCGACGCGGCGCCACCATGTGCACACACGCGCTACCTTGATCCATGGGATAGCGTCATCTTTGCGTTGCATTGACAAGTTCCACGTAAAGATTTTGGCCAACAATTCGTCTGGTAGTCGAGCTATTTGACTCAGGGAGTTGTATCTTGTCCGAAGCGCCAGAATTGAGCTCTTGAGCGTCTCAATATCTATCAATATTTGATGCTGGGCCGCGCTCCTGTCCTCAAGCCTGTTGTGGGCAGAGGCCTCTATGGCGGCATTAGGAAGTGGGATTGAATCTAACAATCAATTAACTTCAAGTCAGCTAGAGTATCAAGGTCTATAGAAAGGATGGCAAGGATTTTAAGAGACATACTCATGCTTGACGGTATCCGGCCCCAAAATAGGTTTCAATATAGCTAAGTAGGTTGGTGGATTCGAGAGACGCTCAGTCACAGTAGCGTTGTGGTTAGAGTACTGAAGGTGAAGGTAAGTACTTACCAATGGTACTTATCCATCGATTCGTGATGCCATCTTGTACCCATACCTTGCAACACGTGGTTTCGGCACTTGCCAAATCTGAAGCCTGAAAGCTTCAACAACGAAGAGGTGCGTTTGCTTTGTGTCTATTTATTACTGCATTGATTGAACCATGAACAATATATAAACACTTCATGTTGAAGGGTTTACTTGTCGGTCCTCCGTCAATGTGGGACCACGAAGAAACGAAAACGGATTGACGGTTTCGAGAAGGCTTCTGCTTTTTAAAACAAACTCGTATGAAAGTGAAAGATTTTGATTAATTTTGATATTAGTGGAATGCAGACGACGCAGCGTGTGCATTCTCTTGAACCGATGCAACAGGAACAACAACAGGCCAGTCGATACAACTGTTGAGGGTAAACTACATGTGAGAGGTATAGCTGGGGACGTTTTCGGGAGCATTGCAAGTACTTGGGAAAGGAAGGGCGGGTGTTTTTATTGATAAATGAAATTATACCTCCAGAAGCAAAATGACTTTAGTTCTGGGCATCCAACAAACAATTACTTTACCTTGATAGCAGATGGGGGATAGCAGAAAGTTGTGGGCCATATCTTGCAGCATTGTCGTACAGTTCAAAAAGAGGTATAGCGAGGAGTTTCATGTTCTTGGGGACCGCAAGGACTTCTAAGAAGTTCAAATAATAACAAAACAAGTCAAGTCAATGTCGTGTGCACACAAATACGTCACGTACTCCGCTCGGGCATCTGCACAAGGAAAAGCTTCTTGCACTCCTTCGGCTTCGTGATGTGCGCTGGTATAAAGGGGTACTTTAGTGGGCATGTGAGTAGGGGTTGTAAAGCGGCGTGGGATGCGGGATTGACCCACCATGAATGTCTCGAAGTTCGGTCTCCACCACTGCGCAAGACAGTCACCGATCTCCCACTCGTTGTCAACTCCATGCGTACTGTTGAACTGCTGCGAATCATGGGGAGGCGCGAGGCGGTCGTCGAGCCGGCGCTTGAGACCTTCAATCTCATCTTCTCCGGGCTTAAGGTAGTCACCGGGACTGTGGGTACAGAAGAACTGTTAGTCAAGTCCATAACAACGTGAACTGTGTGACGTCAACGTTAGAAAAAGAGTGCAATGTGAGAGATTTCGCGTTGAGGAGTGCACCAGCCGTGGTCACAAGTTTCCAACAAGCTAATTTGGTGTCTCTTGCGCTCATCGCCACAACTCTCACATTGTGGTGCTAGCAAACGAAAAGCTATATACGCTCTTGCAAGCGTACTTACAGTTTGAAAAACGCGTTGGCGATCTGAAGCATTAAGATGTGAGGGTGGCCGTGGTCGTGAACAACGAGAATGCCTTCTACAGTCCTGCGCATCCCAAAGTCTTCATAATTGTTTTGCAGGCGCTGCAGACGAGCAGAGACTGATGGATCCTCTTCTGGTTGAGCTTCTTTTGTACTAATGGATGTGAGACTGCATCAGCGGTGACTTCAAATAACATTCAGGTTTCAAACTCGCCTGAAAGTAAAATTCGATAGGGGATATCTGTCTCGCCGGTCAATAAAACGAGCTAAAGGCTCAAGAAATTTCCTCACAAGGCGATCGTGTTGGTGGTCATGATGAAAGGTACAATAAACCACGTGACCGGTTATAAATTTATGATATTGTCTTGAACAAAACTGAGATAAAGCGTGTATCTGAGCTCCGTATCTCCATACCGAACCCCTGATTCTGATGAAGGCTACAGGGTTAGAATAATAGGTAGCGAAAATGGTTGGATCTTCTTTCCCCCGAGTTTTCACTGCCATGTTCGATCCGAGTTGCCCTGAATCTTCCGAGGCTCCTCTTGACACTGCACTTGCGAGCCCTACAGCTACCGGTTCTTCACTACGCGAGGGGCGGACACTCTCGACCCGCAGGTCCAGTAATGGAAACATTGATGACCAGACCTGGTTGAAGCCCCAGGGGTCCAAAAACAGCTCGTCGCCTCACCTAAGCAGATCTGGGTATGTAAAATCCATCTTCTATGCCCGGCACGTTCGAGGGATCCCCTGCGGTGACCTTATGGCACAAGAATTTCAAATTATTCCGTGCTCAACTTCTTTTCCATATTCCGCGTACTAATTTTCTATGCAGGCTTCTCCAGCCTAGGTTGTATAATCAGCCTAACGGCTTCGTCGGGTCTTACGATAACCACGCCACCCTGGGCCCATATCACTCAAATTCTCCACATTCACAAAATACAATCCGGGAGAGCACAATGGAGCTTTCCAGCATTTCCTTCTCGTCGACCTCGCCTATAATGTCTATGAACTCCAGTGGCGAATATACCTCGCCTTCGGCCATCATACATGAACCATCCCTGGTCGTGACGACTCCCCTTTTGTCACAACAGTCAAATGTCAATGGGGGTACCACCCCTCGACTGCCCCTGCAGCCATCTGGGCTTTCCCTCTTACGCCACGAGTACGAGACTGGCTCCAACTCTGGTTCGGAAGGGTCACGCACGCCCACCGCCGCCCCCAAGTCTGTGCCGACACCCCCGCCGACGGTACACTGGCCTGACGCGTGCAAGACGACCTCGACCGCAAGTGCCACCCCAGTCACAGTGACGCCCTTCCCACCTCCTGCAATGACAGAGACAACCCCCTTAATCCGGCGGACTCCTTCTTCTCCAATTGTCTCACACACGACAGGATCTCACCATAATGCCAAACCACTTCACACAACCATGGGGAGCATCGTTGATTCAATCCCGCAGACAATGGGGATTGCCTTCAAGAGCATCCCTGCTGTCCTTCTCGGCTGTCTGCTTAACATCCTCGATGGTGTATCTTGTACGTCCATTCGAACATTCTCTCGCTCGCACACGTCTCAAAATAGGCTTTGTTCTAGACGGTATGATCATATTTCCGGGGACGGGCGTTTTTTCTGAACTGGGACCCATGGGTGTCTCGATGTTCTTTCTCTCGTGAGTCTCTGACTTCCTAAATTACTATGATCGTATCGCATTACTTCCTATATCCATCACCGCATTTGCGCTTACCTCAAGACGTAACAAACATTCAAACTAATCCTAAGCACAGGGCGACTCTTGCGCAAACGGTATACACGCTTGGTGGAAGCGGCTTTGCGGGTGCGAATGGAAGTATGATGATCGAAGTCGTGGTAAGCCTGACTTTCATCATTCATTCAATCCCTTTCCCCTTTATCTTGCAACCATCCCTTTAAATATTGCCCATCTTCTGGCGAAAACCCCGCACCAAAGCACCATCTGACCCCCGCCGCTCTTTCTTATTATCCAGCCCTTCTTTCACATCCTCGCAAACGAAATCGCCTCGCACATCGGCGAAAGCAATCCGAAGGAAGTCATATCCACCACCTTAGCTGCGTACACCCTCAGCTCCATTCTCACAGGCACGTCCGCCTTTACTTCTTTCTTTCTCTTCCAGAAAACATACTAAATGGGCCAACCACCCCTCATCCAGGGCTGACGTTTTTCTTGCTGGGTGCGCTCAAGCTCGGAGTCTTGATTGGATTCTTCCCCAGGCACATCCTCGTAGGGTGAGCTCTCTCTCTATTACGAGCGTTGCGTCACTCGTAATGACAATGTCATGATCTGACGCGATCGGGTGATTAGATGTATTGGTGGTGTTGGCGCATTTCTCATACAGACGGGATTCACAGTCAGTATGCGAATTAGTGAAGACGACCTAGGCGCGGACTGGAAGACGATTGAAATGATGTTTCTGGATAAGCATAACCTGATACTATGGCTCGTCCCGCTGATCCTCGCCGTGATATTGCGCCCTGTGCTTTTTTATGTTGTTGTAGCGGGGCTAGGCTTGGACCTATGGGATCTGCGCAGGACGGGTTGGATCTTCGATATGGGAGCTGGCGGGTCTGAGGCGTGGTACAAATTTTACTCTTACTGGGGTACGTGTGCCTCTTTATCACCCTCCGAAAGCTAATCATTTAACCCCACTTGGGTGTTACGTAGATTTTAGATCCATTCGATTCTCTGCGCTTTGGGCGACGCTACCTACTCAATTTGCTTTGTAGGGCTCCATTCACAATTGAAAGGACCCAGTTGTCTGACTTGTTTTTGGCAGACTGTTTTTCAATATCTTGCACCCACCTCTGAATGTTCCTGCTCTGTGTAGGTGGACTTGATTCATCGTTTTGTAAAAGGATATTATCTCATGCCTTTTCTTTAAGCTGTTTCACTGAACGAAGACATTGATACGGACAAGGAACTTGTATCGCACGGATATTCCAATCTCTTATCCGGATTGTTCGGCACTGTGTACGTTCATTCCCATCATCCCCAGTAACACAAAATCGATCCATTCAAACAGACCAAATTACCTCGTATATGTGAATACCTTACTGTACGTTTCTGACATTCGTTTATACCAAAAGTCGTGGTTTTAACAACGTATCCTATAGGTTTTACCGCGTTGGTGGTGACACTAGGATTGCTGGTTTCTTGCTTGCCATCATGAACGCAGTACTATTGGTCATTGGGACGGCTCCGATCGCGTATATCCGTAAGTAACAGAACATTGTATGCTTGTATTCTGGCTGACTCGTTGTGCGCAGCGGTAATGGTTGTTGGCTCGTTGATCTTTGTACTTGGTATCGACCTTGTGAAGGAGGCGCTTTGGGATACACGGCATCGAACAAGCAGGTAATTCATACTACTAGAAATATTTTTCGCAATCCTGACAATTTACAGGACCGAGTATATCACCATTGTCAGTATCGTTGTATTCATGACGGTGTGGGACTTTGTTGTAGGTGTCATTTGGGGCATAATCGCCAGCTGTGAGTACACACAGCTTGATCTAGTTACCACAAGTCGTGATTGCTCTCCGATCAGGCTTCTTCTTCGTCGTTCAAAACTCCCAGCGGAGGAGCATTCGCTCACTCCATTCAGGAGAAACAGCAATGTCAACAGTTCGTCGACCAAGTCTCCAGCGGGCCTATCTTCGAGAAGTCTCAAAACAAACGACAATTCTTACGCTGCAAGGTCAGCATGCTTGCCAGAAAAATTGACCTCTGCCTCATTTTTCGTTACCAATTAGGTTTCCTTTTCTTTGGGACGATAACTCATGTTGAGGATGCTATACGCGACATCGTAGATGGCCCCGCATGGCACAATAACCCTGTTCGGTTCCTTGTTCTCGATCTTACTCTGGTGGCTGGCGTAGACATGTCCTCATCTGAGGCGTTTGTACGAATGCACCGGTTTTTGTCTGCAAAATCGGTTACGATGGTGTTTTGTGGATTCTCAGGGGATTCGGCTGTGGCAGGAGCACTCAAAAGCGTGCATGTGTTGGGAGCAGATGATGTGGAACACTTCCTGACTTTCAATGATGTTATGGAATGTGCGTCATCTTGCATGTCACAATTAGAACCGACGGCCTGATATTTCGATTCTTTCTAGGGACTGAAAATGCATACCTGCGTGCTTGGTACATGGCACAGAAGTACGAAGTAACCTCGACCGCATTTGGTGTGTGAATTTTCGGCATCTAATGATAATGACCTCATACATGATCAGCAGCTTTACCTGGGCGGCATCATCGTGAATATGACCATGCATCAGAGCAACACTCTTTGGACTCTTTTGTTTCGTCTCCAAGACGGTCGTACATGCGTGATGTAGGAAATCGAACAATTGCCAACGGTGGGCCAATATATATCTTACAATATAATAAGCGTCTGATTGTTTTGCAGAAAATCATAGAGCCACAGCAGACTCTGAAGAGTGCTTGAACGAACCACAGAACACCCTCATCAAAGCATTCTCCTCTTACGGTGACCTTGACATTGATCTCTTCCGACCAATCGGCAACTACCTGGAACGAATGTCTCTTCCAGAAGGTTTTGTACTCTGGAGACAAGGTGACCCGTCTGATGGTCTCTACATTGTCGAAGCTGGTATCCTCAGGGCCTCATACAAGTTCGCTGACCACCTGCAGCACATCGAGGAGTCGATGGTGCCTGGCACCCTTGCGGGGGAACTATCAGCCCTGTCAGCACTGCCGAGAAACGCTACAGTTGTCATTGAGCGTCCAGCAGTTCTGTGGAAGTTGAGCACTCAAAAACTTGCCCGTTTGGAGGTTGAAGAACCAAAACTAGCGAGATATTTCCTTCGGCTCATTCTCAAAGGTGCCGTACTCCCTATTCAAGAGATCTCCAGTACTGACTCTTCAGCCTAGCCGCAAAAATCGATCATGATATCCTTCTCTCTGCCTTAGCATCTAGACAATAATAGCATAACTCGCATTCACATCCACGAACCAAACACCAACTTGTGCATTATCTCATTATTCCTATCTCATACACGATCACGATCATCACGATCTTTCCTCCATTTTGAGCTATAAATCCTGTCTCTACAGGCGTTGTATATATGTAGTATGACAACCTTGTGTCTCAGTTGCGTTTCAAACGCTCAACTTCAAGTTCGTGATCATGCCGCCATGCAGAGTAAACCGATCATATCTACAACCAGAACACCAAACACGTCAGTCAATGAATCCATCGCCGTTAGGTGAATCCGGGAAAATGACCTAGGGGCCAAGGAGTCTCGTACGTCCGTGGTATGCAAGCCTTCTTCGGAGACGAGTACAAGAAATGACGGAGCAGTAATAGTAGCACAGTATGATTTTGTCATCAATCTTTCGTTATCCATGCTTGAGAGTTACGTCACCGATTGCAACAGATGTTTTGTGGCCTTACAGCCAAAATGTCCCGAGAAGGTTAAGCGGGTGTTGATCGAGGTCCTGCACGTCTTACCTCCTCGAGAGACTGGATGTCTCCGTTTTATCTTAAAGGCTGATCAAGTGTCACGCTCTACAACTTCCCGTACACGTACATACATACTCATCACGTAATATAGCATAGAGGAGTCGGCCTACAACTTATGGGATGATGACAATGTATCTTGCTTCCTTTTCGTGTGAATGTTACGAAACAGCATGAATATGAAATTGGCAGTGAGGAATTCAGAAGAATGATACACCACAAAATTAGAGCCCCACGACAGCAGCTAACACCATATCCTGCCGCTGTAGCTCCCTAAATACTTGCTGAAACCTCAGCGACCACCAGCCACGCTCCTCGCGCTCCTGTGTCATCGCGTTGTCTGTCAGGCCATTCTGGATATCCGCGATCTGTGCAGACGGGCTTTTCGGCAGCGGTAACCCAGAGGCAAGCAACGAGTAAACCGCCTGGTGCTTGTCGTATGCCGCATCCAGCTGGGGATCGTGGTTCATCGTTGGCGTTGACAAAGAGCATAGTGTGAATTGTTGGCATTGGCGTAAGGCCGTCTCCCATTGGTGTTTTGCGGTGTTGGCACTGTCATCGGAATTGTTGTCGTCAGTTCCGAGAGAGGGAATTTCCAGGCGGAGAAGAAACACAGAGCTGTCGTCCAAGTCATGGTTCGGTATATGGTTGAGCTTGTGGGCTGGGACCGAAAGGACTTCAAGTGTGATGCCACTAGGATTCATGCTCGAATCTATATCGAAGGTAAGTATAATCCTGTAGGAAGAGAGGCCAGTAAAGACCATGGCCATGAAGGTCCGTTTCTTGGGGCGGCTGAACATCAAGGATTCTTGTCGTTCCAATATGGTTGAGGAGTGTCCATTCATCGCAGGATTCAGGACCAGGTGCAAGTGCAGCGAGAAGCAAGAGATCCGTGAAGACAAAGACTTGAATTGGTGTTCCATGAGGCGGCGTAGAGTACAAATCGAGATTGTTTCCACGCGGAGCTGGTGTCGGGGACGAAGGCCGCTTAGTCGACAAAGGCTTGAGTCGTCCTTGAGGAAGCGCCAACTTGAAGGAAGAGAAAAATGTTGACGAGGCAGCTGAAGATGATGCTTTGAGAGAACTGAGAGAAACGCCATTGCTACTTGTTGAACTTGCAGAACCTGATCTTCCACGTCCAGTTGTGTTCCATCGATGAATTGCCGAAATGAAAGTTCCTCCTCTGTCAGTAACTGCGGTGTTAGCATCTGGAGGAAAATAACGGAAGAGTCTCGATGTTCCAGCAGTTACAGACGAATCATTGGCCTCAACATCGAGAAGGTGAAGAAGCCCTTGGTGAAGAAGCCGCCGCTCCCGCGAGGCCATTGTAGAAGACGAAGGGAGCCCTTGTATACGAACTAGATATTCTTGAATCATGTCATGCTCATCCTCGCGCAGCTTGACCTCCGTCATTACTCGGATAAACATTTCCGTTGAGCGCACCAAAGCCAAAGTAGGTAGATAATCTCGATGACTCTTTGGCGTCATCCCCAAGAGTTTCTGAAGAGAACGTCAGGTTGAATATGTAGTTGGACATTGCTGCTGAAAGGGCTCACCGAGAACAAGGTAGGAAATTTTGCCAGTAAAGTGACAGGCTCAATCAAGAAGCTCTGGAAATTCCATCCGTCACACTCAGACACTGCCTCCTGCAGCCGCACGAACTCCCCAAAATCGTTGTCTTCTTCTTCAATCAGTCGTTCAACAAGCGTGATGACATGCTCTAAATTGACCAAATACGGCTGGTATACCTCCAATCTCGGAATAAACGTACGTATCGAATCCGCAAAACGCTCAACAGTCGGAAACTGGGCATCGCGAATCGCGTTCAAGGACGCAAGGATCTGCGTGTGGAGAACGACGATGTCTTCCAACCAGTCAAAGAGACGTGCGACTTCGGTGGGCACGCCTGCGATCCACTCCTTGTTGTCTTGCACACGGAGAGGCAGGATGAAGAGCTGCACAAAAACTTGTAGGCGCTTGACGAAGACCTCTTCGGCCTGGTGGATCTCAACGATAAGATCCTGTCGTCGTGATTCGGTGTCGACGGCGGCGAAGTCGTTCGACGGTAACATGGGAACGGGGGGCGGAGTAGTCGCTCGTGAACGTGAACGCCGTTCCTCATGTCGTGGAGTTGCATTTTGAGCTTGCCAACGAACGTCTGCTTTCTGAGTAGTTGGCGGAGATGGGCTCGATTCCCTCGGCACAATGCTCGATCGGATGGCACTGGGCTAGCGGAAATGCATCAAATCGACCGCCAATAAGCATATACCAGGCCGCAACAGGAACTCACTTGTTGCCCTTTCTTCTCTCCTCTTCCTTGAACAAGCTTCCGGAATAACGTTTCGGCAGCAGGACTCAACTCTGAATCGCTATCGTCGCCCCAATACATGCTGCTCACCGATGACAGGTCACTCTCTGCGTGTGGCAGGCGGGGCTGCTGCCGGTCATCGCCATCCTGATCCTGATTTGTTTCGAACGAATCGAACGGAGGAATCCCATACGCTCTGCGTTCGCGTTCGCGGGCAGCTGCAGCATATGGGCGTGCCTCTACCTCAGCGTTGGCAACGACGTTGATACTGACTGTACTCTCACGGCGCTGCTGGCTCGTTTCTCGCCGCGCTTTTGACACACTCGCACTTGCACTTGCGCCTGAGTTCCTTTGGTCGGATGTCTTCTTGTCCTTATCCTCGCTGCTGTTACTGACTTTATTCGCAGGCGGGGCCTGTATGCCGGGGCCTGCAGCCCGGTGATACACCGAATGCCGTCGTAACGCTGCTGGAATGGCATTGGTGTCAATCTGGGGCACGACCGGCGACCTCGACGACTCGCGGTGCGACGGTGTTTTTACCCTGGGGTTTGAGGTGGGTGGAGGGCCGAGATGATGCTTGTTGTGTGGACTTGTACTAGAATGAGAGGAGGACGAGTAGTGATTATCGGGGTTGGGGGATAAGAGAAAAGTCGGTGTTGGAGTATGGCTCATGCTCCTTGGACGGCTCTTCGAGACGTGCGAGTAAGGCGCAGAATCAGCTTCGTGGCGGTCCTGTTCATTATCTGAGTTGCCCTCTGGCGCTCGATGTCCCTGATGTTGGGTTTCCTCCTCTTCGAGAATATCTGGAGATAAAGTGATGGCCACCCCATCCTCTCCGTTATAGTCACTTTCACCTCCGGGGTCATTATCGAGATTGAGGCGAGACACGATGTCCAGGAGTGCCTCGCGGCGCTGCTTATGCTCGGAAGGCACGTCGAACGTAGAACTACGTGGACGCGTTGGATGCGGATCTTTTTGAATGACGTGAGTAGATCGCGGAGGAGGGACGCCCGAACGAGACGGCTGTGCTACTTGGTATGATGTCCCCGCTTTCGATCTCTTCTTCTCTGGGTTAAGAGCCAGCCCCAGTCCAACCCGCTTATTGCTATTACGCAAATCAACGTCAACTTTTCTTCTGTCGGCCTCACTCTCCGACCCCGAATGTGCGCCAGCTAGAACCGTGCTTGAGGGTCGACGATCTCTTCCCCGTGGCTCATACCGATTGTCCGCATCAGACTCGTCTGTGGGCCAATAGGTATCTGCTGCTGTGCGAAGACGTGGGATCCCAGAAGGTTGGGAGCGAGGTGTCGATTGAGAGTTGATCGCTTCATCATTAGGAGGTACAAAGGCGACTGTGGGTGTTGTACCAGGGTCTGTACGTGACCTAGAGCGTGTGGGTGGAAAGGGCTGCTTCGAGTTGGTCTGAGATAACCGGTCAACATATGGATTGCATAACAGAAACTTGACCCCTCACACTAACTGCCGACCTACGGTTTACACCACTGTCAGGAATCGGAGAAGGTGTGCTGCCACGCTTTGGAAACTTCTTGAGAATGCTTCGTGCGGATCCTGGCGTTGAATCATCTCCTACGAGCTGCGCATGTATCTTGGGTGCAGGTGGTCGCAATGAATGTCTTGGTGGAGGTTTCGCCGGTAGATTCGTTCGTGAGTTCAAAACAGCAGGACCTTGTGCAGACGGTTCGGGAGTCGTGGATTTGGGTACAGTAGGTTCCCGAGACGTATATGCCGGTGAAAGTGATCGTGAAGAACGAGATGCCCCTGAGGGTCGGGGTATACTGAGATGCGAGGTGCTGGAGGATTCCGTTTGGGCAGGGGATTTTGTCATACGGTCGATGGTGTCTCGAAGTGAAGGAAGCAAGTGTGCTTCGAGCTGAGGCAAGTCGTTGAGCAGGCTTTCGCGTCGGCTCCGTCGAATTGACTTGGACGGGATGGGTGGTTTGTCCTCGCGCGGCTTGAACTCGAATGACAATTCAGACGCAGAGTCGGCCTCGTAAGGATATGCAGACATGCAGGCACGAGCATATGCATCCTTTGGGTCCCCTTTTTTGAAGGCTGCGTGTTTGTTGTCGTCGTAGCTGATGCCTGCAGCGGCCGCATAGTGAGATGGGGGCAGGAATTGACGTGGTGCTGTGGAAAAGGGCAAGGGTGACCGAGATTGGCTACGGCCAGTATTACTGCGCGCCAGTGGCATGATTTCGTGTTTATATCTGGGAAACTTTGTCGATAAATTGTCGCGTTCGCGCAACGCGTTCCGGCCTGTAAATATCGAGGTCAGTATCATCAGAATTGAAAACGTCAGCGCCTTTGTTCAGACCTTACAAGAAGCTCGGGCGTTAAACGCGCGTCGTGTTGCAATACGCGTGCAGATGACTGGTCAAGTGAGCCTTCGTCTGGTTCCTTGCCCTCCCCAAGGTCAGTGGCCGTCAGTTCAGAGTACTAGATGCAAGCTTTGAAATCGCCGGGATAGTTTAGAGACATAACACTACTTACTGAATGACTCGTGCAGCGTTATAAAGGATTGTAGTGTCGTGATGAATGTAGTAGAAACAAAGAGCTGAAATTCCAAAAAGGGTAATCACTCCACTCTGGCTCTCCTTGGCTCTCTCAGGTCATAATCAACGCTCTCAAACGAGTCAATATTCACCGACATAGCTCATATTCACACCGATCCGATGACTTCTGGCTTCCTGGAACCACTGGCTGCGTATGTCATCCCAATTGATCGATTCCGCTTGAATGGTACAAGTTTTGCACCTTTCAAGACTTGCCCAGTCCTGGTCAATCGTCGTCCCTAATTGCAAACTCCTTCCATTCAAGAATATATATGTTGTGGCTCATGCTGCATGAATATCCACACACGCGTTGACAATGATTATTTTTAGCACTCGTTTCCCACTGGTCAGCCTCCCTCTGCATGCTATATGAACGAAGTAGCCCCGATTCTCCTTCTCCACCTTTACCTCCAACATGAGAGCAGCCTTCCTTGTGTTCACAGCCCTCCTCGACCTTTTCTCATCTACAGAACGGAGCGGCTGGCAATCTGCCCCAGACTCCTCGCTTCCCTCCTCAGCGATGTCGTCCATATCCCTCCCTTCCCCTCCCTCCTTCCCGTCTTCATCTCATTCCTTGACATCGAGACCTCGTTAAACGAAGTCGCCATAATCCTCCCAACACTGGCATTCGTCATCACCATCAACACTTCAACGAACAAGGCGTATATCTTTCAACTCGTCCGACGACAGGCTTATCCAGTGCCTGTAATTCCACCCCGTCCACAGCCCACATGCGTCAACCGCTCTTTTGTACCTAAATATAAAGGGACACAGATTCGCATCTTCGACGATCGTTGGACGTCAGGTATCCTTCACCGTAGTTGGCGAGCACATATTAGACTAAGGAGCAGAGAGGGAGCTAGGTTCCATCTATGTACGAAGAAGACGGCGAAGAGAATGTATTATTTTCCTGGTTCACAGGCTGTAGCATGTGCTTTGGAGGAAAGACGTTCCCATCACACGTGTTCACTCTCATCTTCGACTGGTCCCAGGAAACTGACGCCCAATCTCTTTCATCGACAATCATGTCGAAAGCTAACTTGAACACTTCTATTCGTATGGATGCAGCAGACCATGCTCTGGGCGCTGCATACACGATCACTACGTTGATGAAAGAGGTCTCGAGTCTCATACCTCACGCCGGCCCTCTTGCAAGCGCCCTGGGTGTTACCAAGGAACTAATCAGCAACATCAACCAAATGCGCGATAACAAGGATCAGTGCTCGTTCCTCGCTGAGCGCATTCTTCGTTTGCTCAAGAGGGTTGCCAACGAGTGCGCCCAACTGAAGGATCCCATTCTAGACGGTTCTCCTACCAGTAATCGACTGAATGATCTTGTATCGTGAGTTCTGTTTTGGTTAACTTTCATCGTTCACTAGCCAATGCGAAATTTCAGCGCAATCGAGGAAATCAAGAAAGACGCAGAAGCTTGGAAGAATATCTCTGGTCTGGATCGCTTCTGGTCTCGGGACAAAGTCAAGGCCGCAATTGCAAAGCACGAGAAGAATTTGATGGATTGCATCAACTCATTCATGGTCAGTAATCTGCCTAGGTTATATAAGAATAACCTCGGGAGCTCACTACCCTCAACATCTCAAGGTCGGAACTGATATTCATGTGGGAGCTACAGCGGACAATGTCATAGGAGGACATGGATCGGGCGTGCATCTTGATCGGGATCTGATTGCCCACGGTGAGTATTATAATCCCTGTCTTGCATGTTGATGCTCAACCTGGTTCAGTCGTACCCGATGCTGGATTTAGCCGCAGTGGCCTTAAACACCAATGCTTGCAGGGTACGCGCGAAGTCGTCATCTCTCAGATCATGAACTGGGCTGGAGGTGATGATAGTAAACGTATCTGTTGGCTCAGTGGCCCAGCTGGCTTTGGGAAATCTGCCATCATGCAGACCGTAGCGGAGCGCCTTGCTAAAAATGGAGATTTAGCAGCAAGCTTCTTCTTTCTGCGTGGCGCAGGCGCTCGCAGTGAATTCACCCGCTTCATCACAACCATAGCCTACCACATCAGCCATTCCATCCCTGGTTCCCAACCTTTGATTCAGCAGGCTTTTCAAGCAGATCCCACTCTTGTGGCTCAATCAACACAGCATCAGCTACAGAAGCTGGTTCTTGATCCCGTGAACCAGATCCTGCTCCAGACAAAGCCTATGATTATTGTGGTTGATGCACTTGATGAGTGTAATGACTACAAGTCAATCACTGAATTCATCTGCCTCTTGGTCCAAACCTATGACTATTTCCCTTTCCAATTCCTTCTAGCCAGCCGCATTGAGAACCATATTGCTCAGGCATTTACCTCTGATCAAGCTCACTCTATGACTTGTTTCTTGAAACTGGAGACCTTTGATGCTGCACATGACATTGCAACATTTCTCACATTTCGATTTGATGAAATTTGCAAACACCATCCTCGCCTATTTCAAGATACCCAGGAGAAGTGGCCTTCATCCCAGGATCTCCTTGCTCTAGCTGAAAAGTCTGATGGGCTATTTATCTTTGCAGCTACTGTTGTCTCTTATGTCACAGATGGCAAAGGGTCACCACAGGAGAAGTTGAAGAATGTTCTCACCTCTCATGTTGGTCTGGATCCTCTCTATGCTCAAGTCCTGGCCAATGCCAACTGTGATGATGCATTCATCAAAGTCCTCTATGCCATCATCTATCTAAAGAGACAATTATCCATCACAGATCTTGCCAAACTTCTGGACTTACCATCAGAGGTAGTAGTCAACCGATTGATAGAAATCCAATCTATCATCAGGATCCCTGCTGACAATCAGGGATCTGTGCAGCTCAATCATGCTTCTTGCAGAGATTTCCTTCTTGACAAAACACGGTCAAAGGAATATTATCTCCCATTGGGAGAAGCAAGGATGATGATTTGGAGCTTGACCTGCATGGTCAAATATCTGAAGCAGGATCAGTGGCCAAAGGACAAGGCTGAAAAATATGCATGCCTGGAATGGTGCTTTCATCTTCAACATGCTATCAAGGGTTGTGAATCTGAGGAGCTTGCAAAAGTAATGGTGGATGGCATTCAAACATTTATCAGGTGTGAGGCTTTTGAGGTCTGGATTAATACTGCATTTCTAGGGCCAGTACCTAAAATGCTAGAGTGTCTGCAAGAAACAAAGATACTATTACAGGTCAAAATAACAATTATAGATGTTTGATATACACTAACCTTTGGTCCAAGTCAAAATCATCAATGCCAGATGGAATAGCACAGAGTGTCTCTAAAATCAAGCATTGTCTAAAGGTGTGTTTTCAGATCAGACATATGGTTTGATGCAGGGACTGAAGTCTTCAAATTTTAGAATGTATGTAATAGTTTGTAAGCCAACATCTCTGATACTGGTTCAGTTATATTTTTTGCATTAGGATGTGAGCAAGAATACCATTTTCAAACATCATATTTTTGATCAACTATTAGTGGGTGTGCATTCCTTGTTACCACATGATACATCAGCCTAATAGAGGAGTTGTGCTGATGCTGTCAGGATGTGAGTAAATTACATTTGAGAGGAAAAACAATTTATCAAGTGGAAACTCACATTGTGCTTTAGGATGTAAGTTGATTTCCTATACAATAACAAACCACCTGAGGGGACTTTTAGTTTAAAAGTTTCACAGTTGCAAAATCAATAGAGAGAAATTTGAAATGGTTATGTAGAAGGTGCTGATTTCTACTACTGAATGAAACT